>VZTT01027893.1:0-131943 GCA_013400855.1 Buphagus erythrorhynchus | reverse complement strand
CGACCGCCCCCGCGCCGCGCCGGGGGCCGCTCCCTGCGCCGGCACAGCCGGGCCGGCCATCTCGGGGGACCGGGCAGGGGCGGCAGCGGGTCCCCGCGCCGAGGAACCCCGGCCTGCAGCGCGGGGCTCTGTCCGGCTGAGCATCACCGCCGGCAGCGCTGGAAACGGGATGCGGCGAACATCGGTCGGACATCTTTTCCTCTGGCCTTATAAAAAACGTAACTGGAGAGTTATTTTAGACCAGAAGTTGTGTGGTCTCTGCACCATACTAAATTGTTTAAATCACAATATGATGAAACATGTGTTTAAAATAAATCCGTGGCAATCGTTTTGTTCCATTGCATTCACCAGAAACCAGTTCTCCTGCCGTCCAACAGGAGCAAACTGATAGCAAAAGGCGACAGGTGAAAATTCTGGCACAGGCCTTCCCCCTCTAAAAAACAAATGCACACAGAGTTTATAAAGTGTAGTGACCCATCAAATGCATTTTGTGCCTGAGACTGACAACAAAACAGGATGAAAAGGTTTGTTTCCCAAAACATGCTTTGCGGCCCTAATCTCCTGTTTAACAGCAGGCTGGCTGCTCAAGCCTGGAGCTTGGGAAGCTCTCTGGCTTCAAAGGCAGCACAAGCGGCCCTGGGCAGTCCCAAGCGGGACTGCAAACACTGGGCTTTTCACAGAGCCAATACGCAGCAACCCACAGGAGCAAGCCAACGCCAAGGCAGACACAGCGTCCAGCTCACGCAGTTTGCAGTCTTCACTTTGCTAGCAAGTACGTCAAGGATATTTTGTTGCCGCTTAACTTCCCTTCCCAGCTCTGACCTCTGGCAAGCCATAAATTTTAGTTCTTTACCAGAATCAGAGACAATTACGTCCCACACCCTCATGATGAAGGGAGCAGGCAGAGCAGGGCCCAGCTCAGGCACAGGTTCAGCCCGTGTCAGCTGCTCTCCCTCAGTGCCACAGGCACAGCCCAGGGGCAGGCACCTGCTGCCAAATGGGCACTGCAGCTCTGTGAGCATCCCCCCCTTCCCTAGGCTCCCCAGCCACTCATCCATTTCAAATACTCTCTGCTACTTCTCATGGAAATCCCACCTTATCACTGTCCTGAGAGTCCTGGACAGTCACAGCCAACAGTGAAGACACTCTTTTGTTTCCTCTTGCTCCTCCTCTGCAACAGAAGCTCCATTCAGGGCATTTTGTGTCCTTCCACTATGGAGCCTTCCAAAGTCCTGTGTCTTTCTTGGAAGGCAGATGAAGAGAAGATGAAGCTGAATTCAAGTAGATGAAGGGGTGAAAATGTGGGTCATTTTTTAAACTCTAATAAGTTATTTTAAAAACAAAAAAGCAATCTCAAAATACTTAAAACCAAATACATTTTTCTAAAGATTAAACATCCATGGTTCCACTCAGCCATTCCTGGAACTCTATATTGCCTGCACACACGGCAGCCCTCACAGCTCTCAGCTGGATGCCCTGTCACAGAGCTGCAGAGCAGACACCACACTTTACAGGACAGGGTCCTGGTGTTTCTCAGAGTCTTTGGAACCCTGATCTCCATGAGGGGGTTCAACCCAGTGGTGGCAGGGTGGGTATGGCAACCAGCTTAAATTCCTTATCAAATGATCCTTTTGAAAACCAGTAAAATCCAGTTCACCAATACAATTGTGAGGCTTGAGAACTCTTTAGAAGCTTGTCACTGGGAATTATGTATGTGGGGCCTACAACTGAAAGATAACAGAGCTAAAATGAAAGTCCTATTCCCTAAGCAGTCTACACTCACCTCAAGATCTGCCAACTTTCTATATTTTTTAATATATTTTCCATTCTCTTCTTCAAATGGAAAACATGTCTGGTTTTATTTTCTCCACTCTACTTTCTTCTGCAGTCCAACCTCTTAATATGGTCATTAATACTGCTCTTAAACATTGACTAAAGCAATTCTGGCAGTAGCATTTTCCTTTCTTGTGGCCTCTTCCACCACCCTTTCTCAAGTCAGATCTTCCACACAATTACACCCATACAGCTGCTCCCCCTCCACCCAGACCATCAATTATCCAATCCTTCACAAGCCTTCTCTTGGCCTGTGTGTGACACTCCATGTTACAACAGTGCCTTAAACCCAACCTTTCTGCTACTTCAGAAGTACCTCTTAGAGACCTTTTGTCTAACCTGTTCCATTTATTTGAACTGCTGCCGTTCTCTGTTTGTCCTGCACTGTTTTGAAACCAGCTACAATTTTTAATAGAATCACAGAACATCTCAAGCTGAAAGCAACCCATAAGGATCATCTGAGTCCAATTCCCTGCTCCTCACAGGAATGCCTTACCTCTTACAGAGAAAAAGCTGTTTTGTTCAGTGCTGCTCTCATACACAGAGGTCATACAAACACAAGGCACTCATCTGCACATCAGTATACAATTCTTACATTTCTGGAGACTCTCAGTAAGAACGTCTGGGGAAAAGCTCCAAAGTAAACATAATTCAAACCTAAATTTTATTATTAGTATGGTTACAGGAAAACCCTGAAAAATCCAAGGGTAATTTTTGAGATATTTTAAATTAAGAGTAAAAAACTCCATCAGGTCTATCCATCAGTTTTTGGTTTTTAATCCAAGGGCAACAACTCTCCTGGCTTTCCACCAGTTACTACTATAAATCCTGCCTTATGATGACCCCAGGAAATGTCAATCCCCTTTCACAAAAGCTGTTTTTAAAGGCATTTCAGCCATATGTCCTTGACAGTTTACCAGGATGACATCTCCAGTTTGCTCACACAGGAATAATGAAAATAGTGTTTGAAAAGCATCCTAAATTAATCTGCAGAAGACCTGATTTACTACAGAATTAAAATCAAACAAACCAACAAAAAGGCCCTCACTTCGGAAAAGCAATTAGAACTACAGGAAAGCAAAGACACCCAGGAACACTTGGGCTCATCCATCTTCCCACCATGAGGACACCTCAGCAGGTGGTTTGGGTCACTGTGGTGGCAGGGAACGCTTCCAGCTGCTGGAAATGGAACATCAGCCCAGGCCTCCACTCCACCACAGAGCTTCTCCACTCCCTGAGGCTCTTGGCTTCCCAATCCTTCTCTGGTGCATATCCAAAAAGCAATTAGCCAAAAAGAGATGGATAAGCTGTGTCCCTTCTGAAGCTGTTCCTGTGTTGTCTAGTGCTCAGCTAACAGTGGAAAAATCATCCATGTCCTTTCTCCAGTACATATTGACAACAAAGGTCTCCCACAAATTCTCACACACTAACTTACCACAGGAAATGTCAATACTTGAAGTACATTAACTGCTTGAGTTTAAATTTGGGAGGAAGATTTCCTTCCTTCAGAGCCTGAGCATGAGTTTCTAAATTCAGTAGCAATTTTTTCCTCAGAACTTTTAGTTATTTCACCATTAAGAGCTGATAGTTATATTCTGGATCAATATTTATATGTTTGCTCAGGAGCTTAAACACATGCTGCACCTGCCTAATATGATGGAAGCAAACAGCCACAAATCTGGCTATAACTGACATTTCCTTCTAAATATTAGTTACTATAGAAAGCAGCTTCAGTTTTTGCCCACCTACTTTTGTAGGTGCAGTTTATTAGGTGAAGTTTCTCTGCTTGAAGTATATATGGACATTAAGTACCTGGAAAAGTCTACTTGCGTGGTCAGTCTTTTAAAAACACCTGTAACAGAAGTGCAGCTTTTCATTTACCTTGCTGAAGACTTTAAGACCCTTCATCAATATCTCTTTTAAACAAAAGCTTATTTCTTCCCTCCTCATTTTTTTCTTTTTCTGGTGCAAATAGTAGAAAGACATTACATCAACAATAGCAAGAAAAATCTCCTCCCTATTACAAACCTCTTACAGTCTGCATTCCAGTTCAAAGGAGTACTTTATTCCTCTAAAGCACCAATGGACACTTGTTTATGTCTTTCAGAAAGAAATTTTCTCAATATATCTGAGAAGCTAATCTGAGAATGCCACAGATGGTCAAAACTTTGTTTTGGGTTGTCTTTACAAATGTTGGAAACACAACAGCCCAGTACAGCTGAAGATAAGAGAACGAACAATCCAGCAAGGCCTAAACTGGAAGTAAATCAAATTTTCTGTGGTCCAGAATGATTGCACTTGGAAAGAGATCTGAACTGTCTAGAAGCACTGGCAGCTGTTGCAGGTCTAAGAGATGGAGTAGTGACCTCAGCTTATGAGAAATGAGAAATAATGTCCTAAGTACAAATATTTATGGGGGTTAGAGTTCAGAATTAGCAAAATCACCCCTCTCATTTTCTCTAATGTACATACAAACACATATACACACCCTCTCTCTCTGTATCCACATCACAGAGTAATACATCTAAATTAGCAAAATTACTTCAGGCTAAGAAAAGAAACTATTTCAGTATAAAGATTGATGATATACATTAACAACAAAAACATATTCAAAAATACTCTGCAATCAAACATCATGAACTCAGAAATCCAGATTTGTTGAGAGATTCCTTAATGGGAACAATCATAAAATCACATCTCTTTCTCCCAGCATTGCATTATAACCATAAGTTCATGATTTAGGTACTTATCTCTTCTGATCCCATGTCACTGGAAGGGTGTAGCAAGTGTCCCAGAGTAACTTGGCCCCTGCTCAGGACTCAAGACACATATTGTTGTATTGCTACAGGGTAAAGCAACTGCTTTTGCACTGGAAGTGCTTGGACACGTGTTCAGAGATTAGAGGGAGATGCCTTTCCCTGGGTTTGGGGGGAAAATCAGTGCTTTTGGGGCAGATACAGCCAGTGCCTGCCTGTGTGGTTGTTGTCATTTCAGAAACTCATTATCCCATTTGATCAGAGCACACGTAAATCGTTAGGAAGTGGATCTTCACATAAACACAGAATAGTTAAGGTAGGAAAGCACCTCTGCACATCTGGTCCAACCCCTGCTCAAGCAGGGCTGCTTGCTACAAGTCTGCCTGCAATAATTTTAACTCTAAATATTTCCACATCAATTACAAACCCCTTGCAAGTCAAAAATGTTTCTTTCACTGTCTCTCTCCTAGCAGGTGATCATGAAATAGTAAGAGTTTTGTATAGATTTGTCTTTATCTTCTTTTAAATTAGATTCTTACACAGGTCATACAATTCGTAACTTCCACTTGGGCTAATTCTGGAGAATGTTACATTACTCACAGGACTGCAGCTGGAAATATAAATATAGGTGGAAGTGAGGAAAATACTGTCTCCATTCACTGGTATGTAATAGTACAAGGCCAAAGTAACCTCATGGAGGAATACAGCAAAGACAGACTATTCCCAAGGAACAGCAGTTACCACATCATGCAGCTTTCATCATGTCACACTGAAGGGCAAGGAGAGATGAGATCAGCGGGACATTACAAAGAAAAAAAAATCATTTTACTACATCATGATTTTAATTTCTACCACTTGCACAACCAAAATCTTGCTCTGTGTCATTTCTGTAGGATGTATTAGCTGGCAGGTAGAAAACAGCAAGAATAAAGAAACAATCCCAAACCCCTCTGTCTTGGTAACAATCTGTGCTGATAGTATTCCAGAAGGAATGTCACAACTCCCCTGTTTGTTTTCTCTTTGTTTCAGGACTGTTTCCATGGATCCCCAAACCTAGGCCCCACTGAAGGGTTCCCCAGAGCATAACACCCTGCAGCAGCAGGTCACAGACCAAGCATCACATGCAGAACACAAAGAAGTGTTCCAGTGGCACAGTGAGCACGTGAAGCCCTTGCAAAGGCCATTCCCTGTTCAGGGTATCAGCACAGCATTTGAGAAAGGAGAGACAAGCCCTGGAATGCCTTTGGAAGTGCAAAGAAATGATGTGGTCCCTTGTGCTGCGTTAGCTTTTACTTCTAGGGAGGGAGAACTCTCCCAAATGAGCCTGAGGCAGCGTTCAGTGCTGGGGTGGATGCAGTTATTGCTCCACCACACCCCAATGCATCCATCCATGCAGTGACCAGCTTGGGACAAACACGTTCTGCAATGCTCCCCTTTCTCAGCTAGGAAACCATCCCTATATGTCTTTAAGTTCACCATGACTGCATCTCCCACCATATCTGAAGTTATAAGTAAGTTACTGTAAGTGCAACTGAAGCCAGCTCTTGTGAAATCTTGTTTGTTCCTTGGAGAGACCAGAGCTTAGCGCAGCTCTTCCTGGTGGTTAAAGAACTGTAATCCACTGTCCACATGCCAAAATGGAATCTGTTGTCTGCCAGAAAATTACTTTCCCAACACTGCCCAGGCTATTATCTCAAAGCTGACCTGCAATCATTAACTTCCAAGCATCTGGGAGGTAAAATTACTCAGTGTTTTGTTTCCTTTTATGCAAAAACAATACTCATTACATAAGGATCACTATTTTCATTTAATGCCTGCATAAACCACATTGTTACACCCTCATTACTTTTATCAAGTGCAATCTTGATTGATTTTCTCTGTAAAAGCTGCATTACCTGCTCCAAGAGCCTCCAGCAAATGCTAAAGAGGAAGCTCACTCTGACATTAATGTGGCCAGCTACTGACCTCTGCCTTGTTCAATTGCTGAACTCATACAGCCATGAATTCCAGCCATCAAGTACTTCACGTGGGAAGACTTTTCTAGGGAAAAACCAGCTGTGCCTTAAAAAGAATGCTGAAGATACAAACCCCAAGCAATGGGGACTTAAGAGTGAAATGCAAGAGTTACAAGTGTCCTTACAAGTCTGAATGTTTGCTCTGAAACCTTTGTGGGCTGTTCATGTTGTTGATCTAAAACTCACAAATTCCCTACCCATCCACTGTGGGGGCTGTCAGATGACACTGGAGACAAAGCTGGGCCCACTGGCTTTGCCACAGGCCACAATGACTCTGTGTCCCGAAGAGTGAGAGGTTGTCCCCTGTGGCAGGTTGTCTCCTGTGCAGGAGTCCATGTGTGCACGTTATCAGGGGATGACAGCATCTTCTGACAGCAGATGAAGGGAAAGGTTGTGTAATGCCAGACCCAGGAGTGAGAACCAGGAGGACACTGAAATAGGCACAGACTCATCTTCCTTTCTCTTGGCTGCCCCACCCTCCACCCCCAGCCTGTCCTGTCTCCTCATCCTTTGTCCCCACCCTGTTCTTTTCCCTTCCCCTGCTGTCAGGCACAGGTTCCTGGCCTGTTTCTAAATCTATCCCCAGCTCCTCATGCCAAGCTCTGTCCTCTGAACTATTTTTCCTTTGTATCTCACTATGGCTCCTAGCCATGTGCTCCAGAGCTGTGTTTCCTTTCCCCAATGCTTCTTAATCCCTCCTTTCTTGAAGTTCAAAGCTCATGTCCTCTTTCCTCAGCCAATCCTCATAACCCTATAGCTTATTTTTTCCATGGGCTCCTTCATTTTCCTTTCCCCTAGGACTTCCCCATCTCATGGTAGTTCCTAGCTCCCCATTTCACTCCCTGCCAGGGTGCAGTCTCCCTGAGTCCCATCAGACTGCCCATCACCTGCCTACCACAAAACTCAAGTTACGAAACTCTCCAGTCTTCTTCAAAGAAGGTACCATGGCATCAATTATCTCAGCAAGTGCAACCAATCCCAAATCCATACATCATCTAGGAGTGCTTCACTGCACGGAAAAATAACAAAAATACATGTGCCAAACTTTATTGCCATAAGTATTGAGGGCTCTTGTTCTGACTAATCACATGCCTTGAGTCATTGCACCACAGCCAACCAAAAAAAAAAACAAAAACAAAAAACAAAAACAACAAAAAACTCAGCAAGCAAACAATGATAGAAGCCTTCCCCTCAAAGTTATTGCAATTAATGGTATTAATGAATTAACTAAAATCCAGGTGGCCAGACAGCATTTTTAGTGCTTATGTTTGCATACACATATTATACATGCAAGGATGGATAGATCTCAGAAGCGTGCTCTGAAGTTAATTTTGTAAAATTCACCCTGGCCAAGATGAATGCTGGATTTTAGCTGTTATTTCCATTCACAATTGAATTGCAATTTTTCAGACAGATTAATCTCAGAGTTTTCATATTAAGATGACAGCTGTTTATGAATCCATTTATGGGCTTTGTCATTTAATGATTCATTTGTTTTAAAATGACCGAGCTAATATTGATGATTCCTTTCACTGGAAATGGGAGTTACACATCCCATTTTACATCAGTTGCTCCTAGTCTGGAGCTGGGTTTTCCTTTGATTGCTTCCTTGCCCATTGTTGTGTTTGCCACTGTTGTGGCTGACGTGCACACAGAGACAAGGAGAGTCACTCTGAGCTATTGGCTGCTCTCCTGACATCAGTGTGTGGGTGCACAGCCAGGGTTAGTCACTCAGCCCAGCTGTGTGGGCCTGCAGGGAGCGCCGTGTCCTCGGTCACATCTGGGAGCTGTGCCGGGGGATGGGATCCCGAGGGAGCTGCAGCCTGCCAGAGCCTGGCTCCCGGGGCTCAGCTCCTGCGGCAGCTCCCTGGGTGTCCACGCACGGCCGGGAGGGCGCTGCCAAGGCAGGCCAGGGAGCAGACGCTGCTGGCCAAGCCGTGCTTGTATTAAGTAGTGATGAGTGATGAAGCATTTCTTTAAGGTTTTTACTTCCCATTGTCTTCCCTGGCCTCCCTGAGGCTACCACAATGTTGTTCATCAAAGCAGAGGAGGTGGGGACGCCATGCCAAGGGAAAGGCTGGATGCACAGTTATCAGGGGTATCAATCCCCAGGCAGAGTATGGAAGGAAGAGCAGGATGTGCAGAGGATATATCCCCAGGCTACCTCACCTACTTGGCTGGAATTTATGGTAACATTACTTTTTACTCATACCCTTCAAACAGCACCTCTCATTGACTTCTTTGGCAGCCATCTCCAGATGGTATTTTTAGTACACACAGATATCATATGAAGATATTGAAGTATTTTTACCTATAGCATTTGTGTGTTCCCAAGAAGAGTGTACAAGAGGCTTTATGGCCCTGCATCAAATGACTTTACCTCGTGCTGAACAATTCCTGTAATTTTCACTAAGAGGTCTCTTGTCACAACCCCCCCCAGCACAGACACTGTAAGGTGACACCAGTGCCATGTCTACTACTTCACTTTTATTAAGGATATTTGTAGAGGTGACTTTCAAGGACAATTATTTGTTCCAACTTCCTTCTGACTATGGTACCAAGTAGCCCATCATTAGTTCCTTAGTGGCTGAAGTGTGGTTCTCCTTTCTTCCTTATAAACTGCTTGCTGCTTTTTTGGACTTTTTTTTTTTAACTATTTAGCTATTTATTTTCAGGTTAAGAACATGACCTCATGGACAAATTTTTATTGAGCAGAGTTAGTTTTATGGAACACTGGGTTTTTTCCTAGTGGCCAGTTTCACCAGAGACATGGATGAGAATAAATACCTTTCCCAGCTGTGGCTGTGGAATGGAGAACAGAATGGAGCAGCAAAGAACTGTGATCTTTAGCAAACCAAGGTATCAGAAATTCTGAAGGGGAAGAACCTGAGTACAACCTGAGTACAGCCCAAACAATTGGGGAAGTAAAAAAAAAAGGCCTTCCTTTATGTGGGTTTTCTTTTCTATAAGCACTAGAGCCAATCCCTTTCCTTCTTTCCTCCATCTATATTGTGTGCTCTTTGGTTTCTAGAAGATTCCATGCTCCATAAAGGCAAATAGATGAGACAGTTATAAATATCATAGCAAAACTCAGGAGCTCAGGAAAGGAGAGTAGGAAGAAATGGCAAGTGCAATATAAGGAATGAGTTACTGCCAATGCATTTTTTCTCCAGAGCCTATAACAAATAAAAGTCAGGTTAATCATCTAATAAAGCTGTGATTTTATTAAACCAATTAGTTCAGCTATTATTCTGAACCAACCTGATTCCATATTTAGTGCAGTCTGGCCAGTGCCACTTGACTGCCAGACACCCACAGTTAATGTTTCAGGAGTCAACTGGACCTATCTGGGAGCTCTGAAACTTTTTTCAAGCTTAGGGAATGACTACAATTAAAATCCTATCACTGGTATTGTTAGCTTGATGAGAAACCTTTCCTGTAATTCTTCATTACACTCTCACCTTCAATACCCCGAGCATAAGCTTCTAGAGAAATCAGTGTTTTAGGGTATCCCTATGTTGCCTGCCATTTTCAACAGTTGATTCCTGGACATCTCCCATGCTCTCTAAATTAAGCACAATAAAGCATCTCAGCACTTTGGAGTCAGTTCAGGCTTCGATCCAAATCCCTAAAAAATCTATTGGACTCTTTGAAGTGATGATGGCAGCCATTGTTTTTAAGACATTTGAGCTCCCAGCCAGCTCTCACTAGAAGTCCTGGCTCCATGCATCACATGTGTGAAACTGCCTGGGTCTAGGACATGCAGCAAGAACAACAGAGTAAAAATGTGACAGAAATAATGATGAAGTGATTTGTGTAAAAAAAATAGTAAAAAGCATAATTTGTAAATTTATCCAACTTTTTTTTTTTACACAACTGTACTTAGCAGATGGAAGTAATTTTTCTGAAAAGAGGAAGGAAAAGAGGCCCCTGAAAATTATGAAGGGGTAAACAAAATGTTTTTTTGCTGCCACATGCCCAAGACACAACACCAAATTCCTAGAAAAACGCTGCAGCTTGTGTGTTGCTATATCCTGTGTTAGGAGACAACAGAGGTGAACAGGTTTGGTTGTTAGGAGGAGTGAAGCAAGGTACCTTTGTTCTTCCACTCACCTACAGAATAGATCAGCGCTGAATAGTCTTTTATTTTTATTTCAGTTTCTTTACATGAGCTTTGTGTACTACCTTCAAAAAAAGAGCTTAGCTTATATGATGATGTTTGGATTACTCCTTCAGGGGATAACTGAAAACACAACTACATTACCTCTCAGACATGAGTCTTTTTTCCAGGATGGTTACATACAAGAAAGGCAAATCATAAGCACTGTAAGCATTGGGATGAAAAGACTGGAACAAACTGTGTGCAATTATCATAGGAGACTGGATGGAACTGGCCAGAATCCAGATGTGGTACAAATGAGCATAAACAAAGGAGTTGCATTTGCTTACCTCCTGTCTGAATCCATCTATTGATTTTAGCATATGAAAAGCATATGGGAGGAATTTAGCTGTAATTCCTGCTCTGTTGTATGGAGCTGAACTCTCATTCATTTCAACCTGCAAAAGATGGAGAGCAGAATGTTTAAGAAATTCACAGCAGAATATTACAAAGCACAGGCAGAGCCTAGAGGTCTGATCCCAACCACTTTTAAAAGAAAACACAAATATTACTAAGATGTTTGCTATGAAACTTGAGTGGAATCAGGATTGAGTGGAATAAGGATTAAGCCACAAGAGAAAAATCACATGTAGTAAAGGAACACTGCACTGTTCCGTAGTATAAGAAAAATGTACTGGAGTGTGCTTCTGGTGTTGTAAGACAGGCAAACCAAAACTTGTTGGCTAAAACTCCTTACAAATTTGCAGGAATATGAAGCTGCATTCAGAATGAGTACAGCTCAGAGGAGGGTGACACACAGCAAACAAGTGATGTTCCTGGTGAAATGCACTTTCACTGGAATGTGTTTTATGATTCTCACATCCATCTATTCAAACTAGGAATGACCCCATCTTCACTGGTCATAAAGTATAATCTCACAACATTACTTTTTGTTACTTTTCAAGGGAAATAATTTGTCAGAAATGTTTGTAGACACAGCACCTGCTGCTAGCCCTTTCCCAGGAAGCAGCTGCCAGTAGGGTGAAGATACAGCCCCAACAGCTCATTTTTATCTCCCTTTGCTGCACAATTGCCCTTGCTGATCTTCAACTCCCAGCTGGTAAGAGAAAGGAGAGATTTTTGACTCCAGGGACTGCAGCCACAGCCCAGGGAAAGCAGAAGTGAGCAAAAGTCAATTTTGGTACACCCAACTCCCTCCCCACGACAGACAGACCTCATTTTTTCAGATGAGACACATCTCCGTCACACCACTAAACAAAAAATAATTTTTTTAAGTGCATGACACAATGGAGGAAAGAGGTTAGTGCCGAGGGTAAATTCCAAATGGTTGGGATGTTTTCCTAGACTGTCTCTTACGTAACCCCCAAAATTCAGCCTCCCAGCAGCCTGCTGGGAGCAGAGGGGAGTGGGCAGAGAGCTCATTGACAATACCAGGCACATGTGCACATACACACACAGCCACCACACACGAGGCAATGAGAATTAGCTAGTCCACTCCAAATGTCAGCCAATTTATGTAATATCCTTTTACTCAGCATTTCTTATTCACTGGAGGGGGAAGAATCTCAATAATTTTGTCAGCAGGCTCTGGAGGATTGAAAATGGGATAAGTCAGTTGGATTTATAGAGTCTCTCCAGTCAGTGCTGCTGTTGTCTGCTTGACAGTCTGTACATCAATTAAATAACCAGTGAGCAAGCAGGTATTCACTTCATAAGAACCACCTATGGGGCTTGGTTTTAATGAGTTCTAATTGTTATTAACAGCAGCTGTCATTTTAAGTTGACTAAGCACAACAGCTCTGGGCTGCTGCTGGCTCATCTTTATCCCATGAGGCACAGAAGGCTTATTCCAGAAAGCACTTTGTCCAGGGAATGGTTTCTCAGATGGTGGAAAGCCAGGAAGCATGGATCAGATGACAGCAGTGCTGAGACTTCCTCATTTAACACACCTAGGACACGAGGGAAGAGCTGAGAAATGGAAGTATGGAGATTAACAGACTGGATATAAACAATGGCTATTATTTCCCCAGACAACCTCTCTGTTAAAGAAATAGACTGGTGGTAATTGCAATCAGAAACAGGAGCTTCTGTGACCAGAGCAAAGCTTACAATGCATATCAAACAGAATTCTGAAATTAAATCCTCTCCCTTCAGAGATATTGAAAAATCTAAGAAAAAATTAAGGTTGAAGTTCCAAAACCAAGTAAAGAAATTCACAATGAAATAAATACATGGTTTCTATTTCTACAACAGTATCATAAGGGAAAAACAAAACATTGGATCAGCAAGCAAAAAAGCTTGAATTTTCACATCTATTGCAGTTCTTGTGTTTATCAAGGACATCTTCATTGGTTTCAAATGTCCAAGGAAACTGATGAACCTTCCCTTAAAAGCTATGCTCATCTTCAAAGCAGAACATTCAGTTTTTCTCATTGCGAACATCTTAATAACTGATTATTTATTTCGAATTATATATATGAGGTAGAGGATTTTTCTTTTAGTTTAAATTAGGAAGGTTCCAAAAACTGTGTTGTGTTTGGTGTACTATTTTGTGCCTGACAGGTCAAACCATTTTCTTGCAGCTACTTTAACTTCCCTGAGAAACTAATATGTTTATTCAGTCTCAGGATTAATCTGATCTTCATGGAGAAATTTTATTCTGGAGATTTTTGTTTCACTACAGTCATCTTCAGTTCTTAGGAATATTTCTGGTTTTGTTGGAAAGATCTATGTAAAATACAGATCTAACCTCTAAAACTGAGGGTAACACTTTTCTGTGAAAGGCAGGGCATCCCTCGGGAAAAGGAATCTGGTTTAAATGACAAAATTGTTCAGCAATAATTTTAAATATCGTGTCATCATCCATTTCATTTATTTACAGAATTCTTCTACTGGCTTTTCTTTTTCAAGGACTAAAGTTTCCATTTGTTCCTCTTGCAAATACAGCAGTAAATGATAACTTAAGTTGTCATTACAAATATTTTGATGACTTTGCTGAAAGCACTTTTACCTCAAGCATGCCCCAGGAGCCATCAGATCCAGTCTGGCTTAAACCAGCAAAATGTTCCTTTAGATAAAAGCAAGAAATGAGAATATATTGGAGACTGTGTTCTAACTAAATGTAAAATGATTATGTCTCAACATGTCCTTGTCAATGGCCCTTTATTTAAATGATGCAGTTGATATAAGCTGAAAAAGCCATCTCCTGGAACAAAAGGCACATTTCTATATGCCATGAATACAGAATGTCATTATGTCAGAGCTCTAAAAAACACAGCAGCTCCACACTTCCTCTAAATCCTCCTGATCTCAGTCTCCTGACTGAAACATGGATTTGAGTAATGCCCCCTCCAAAATACCCCACCTGTGGAGGGCATGCCAGCCCCACAGACCTTGCAGTTTGCAGAAGGATAGGTGGTAATTTCTAGAACTGAGATTAATATGATCCTCTACCACAAAGAAAGAAGCAGAATGGATTTTTATTTTCAATTTGGAATTTGTTTAAGAGATGTTTAATTTGTAATTATATCATGCTGGCTGAATGCTTAGTTATGTTGTGGCACTCTTCCCAGAGATCCTCGTGGATGCAGCTTTTAACAATTTCTTTCTGTTTCACAGATGGTCTGTATTTGCCTTTTGCTTTATTTATTATTTTTTAAGAACACTAATTGCAAGATTTAAAAATGAAAACAAAGAGCAATAATGACAATGGAACAGTTTTAGGCTTCAAGTGGTTACTTGTCTCCAGAATTTCTTGTGGAACTGAGCTGCTTCACATTACTGCAAAGGCTGCAATATAACATTGATCTTGAATTATGGTTTGAAATTTCAGCAATATGTAATTAATGCCCTCAGAATTATGTCTGAGTAAGTCACACTTCTCACAGGTATCCCTGTTATCAACTGTAGCCAACCTCTGCTAATCAACTCACTAAAAAAGCCCAAACAAAACAACAGCATCAAAAAATGGATTCGTGACATTCTCCAGCCTGGCTTTTCCACACTCCAGAGAACAGCGGGAGGGGGGTCCAGCCGCAGTTGGTGCTGTCCCCCAGGCAAGCCTCCAGGGTGACCCTCCCTTCCATGCACTTCATTCCCAGCGCATTTCTTTGACAGGACTGCAAAGTCCTGATTGATTGCAGCAAATCAGCAAATCACAAGCAGCCCTAGTTCTCCTCAGAAGCAAACACTGGGCTCTTGATCCCAAATATTCCGTATTTAAGGATGTTGTGGAGCTTGGCTTTCAGCCCCTCACTTTCCTGCCAATTTCAAATGTGATTCAAATCTCAGTTAATTTTCTCATCTGTTGCAGTCATTCTCACAGGACTTTGTTAGAAGCAGAATACAGAGAGGATTTTAAGAAAATTAATTGGGGGAATTTCTGGACCTGGCACTTCCAGAAGGATTTAAGAGGCCAAATCAGAGGATGAGGCCATCATCTTAATATTAAAGTCTTCCTTCCACGCACATTTTTACACCTAGGAAGAATTCTCTCTTGCCTAGCCTTTAAATACAAAAAGCTACTCGTGTAGGGACAACCTCCACTGCAGAGGATATGCTGTTTGACTGCTCTGTCATTGATGAACAAGAAATTAGCAGCTAATAAAAGATGGTGAAACAGCAAAACAATCCAAGAATAAATCCTAGACCACTTATGGCTCCTTCCCAGTAAGTTAAATTTCAGTGGAATTTTCACTGTTGTTTTCATCTGACCACAAAGAAACTCAGGCCATAATCAGCAGTGATTTTAAGGCAAATAAAAAGAAGCAAATAAATGCCACAAAGAATCCTTCTCAAAATCCTTCTCTGTGCTGGCAACAGCACAGCTACAAAATTAGCCTCTGCTTGGGACACTCAAAACAGATGGGTGTCACCCAGGTGGAACAGATGACACATTAAACAACAGACAGTCTCTCACTCCATCATATTTGACCCCAAAATAATGACAAAGCTCATATTTAAGGAACAAATTACCCTGATCTGCTAGGCGTATTATTCTAAGTCATCCCATGTGCATTTAGAGACACAGGTACAGAACAAATGGTGTGATATAAGGGCTTTATCTTCACTGATTTAACCTACAGGCATTATAGAAAGGTAAGTTTGTACCTGAGCTTCCTACACAAAATAAAACCTTTTTGCCCTGTCTGCAAAGCAGATATTCTGTTGTAGTAAACAAGAAGAGGGAAAAAGGGACCAATTATCTAAGAGGAAAATGGACCACTAAAATTACAGAAAGATAACACAGGGGTCTACAGGGGGGCGAGATGCTTCTTGGTATTAGTCACTCTAAGCAAACAATTTCTTATCTTAAGGTATCATTTTCCATGGGGCCTTCTCTAGGGATTCAGAGATGGTCTCTGCTTCAGAAATGGTTTCTGCTCCCTCTACAAGGGAAGATCATAGTTAGCTCCATTCAAAACCAAAACACAATGAAGAAATTAAGTGCAGTGTACAGATTTGTAAGATTTGCTGTATAGCACAGACAGGCCCCAGAGGATAAGGGACATTTTAAACAGAGCTGGATCAGGTCCAGTAGAACTGGATTTGAACCCCGTGGAATTCCTGAGATGTTGAGCCAGGTAACCCCTCAATAGCTAGAGATGATTGGTGGTTTTAAAGCCTGGATATTTCAAAGAGGCTGTTTTCCATCAATATCACAAGAGGGAAACAACCAAGACCAAAATAATGTCTCACAGCTTTTATTTTATGTATGAATCAACTGGTCTAAAGGAAATACTACCTTCTTTGACTGGGAGTGTGGAAGAGTTCAGGGATACAGTATGTATTTTTAAAGGAAAACCTAATACACGTTTGGAAAGGAAAAGGACAAGACTTAAGCTGCTGGCAGTATTTGCAGACATCCTCAGACATTCTGAATAGAGGTATTCTTCTGGGGGCTTTCACCTTGTCTGAAGGTTTTGTACTTGTTCCAGGTCTTGCACTGTTTATTACATTTTAGAAAGTCAAGTTATTCTTTCCTACTGCACTACAAACTAGAACATTACTCTTGCTAATTTTGGGGACTCAAGAGCAAACAGAGCAGGGGAAGAGGCAGACAGAGATGAAAGCACAATTCTAAAAAAGCATTTTAAGTTTCCCCTTAAAAAAAATAAACCACAACCAAAACAACTCCAACTAAACCAAAGAGGAGAAGGAAGGGTTTTCCTAAACCTGCAGCAATAAAGTCTGTTCATTTTTTGCTTGCAATATTAAAACCATTGCTACAAATCTGCCTGACCCAGCACTGCATCAGCAATACAGGAAACGTGACAAGGGGCAACTTCCAACACTTTTGTCAGACCAAGACAAACAGAGACTCAACCCTGGAGATTAATATTAAAGCCATAAATAAAGAGATAGCATGCAAAGGAAATTACTGCAGATTATGGGGAATTCTTTCAAAGAGATGTTAAAAAGAATTAGTGAAACTCCAACCCCTCACACAAATGCTGTGGTTTCACTTCATTTCCCAGGCATTTGAAAAGACAACATTCCTTCCATCCTGCCAGCATGCCAGCTCAGAGGTAGAGGAACTGTTCTGCTCCACTGAGTTTGCACTGTGTGCTGTAGGACTGCAAAGAGCTCTGCTTGGCACATTATAACTGCTGTGGTTTAATCTTCACCCTACATTCCAAAAAAGAGCTACTGTGTTCATTGTCAAAGTTTACTATTACTCTCCAAGAGCTACTCTGCTATTATCCTTATGGAGTTCAGACTCGTGGGAATTGTGTATGGCCAAGTGAGAAGGCTTTTAGAGAAATTCCATCAGCATCATCAGCTTTGCAAATCAAGGAAATTTCTTTCAAGGTGAAGAAACCATATCTTTGATGACATCAAACATTCATTCATTCCTACGATTCTCACTCCTGATCATTATCCAAGGTGTCGTTCTGTTACATATCATATAAACAGAGTAAAGAGTTTCTTCTCTATAGGGTTTGCAGGTTTAAGGTAAGAAGCAGACTGACAGACCTGGATATGCCTGTTTCCAAAGCTGACTGTTCTTCCTAAGTGACATTCCCTGTAGGAGGCATCCCTTAACCTAGGGATGCTGGGCTTCTAAACCTCATCAAATTCTTCTGTGGACAGCATGGCTCAACCTATTGCATCTCTGAAGGAAATGTTTTTCATGTCATCCTTAACGGAAGGTTATTGCTACCAGAGCTTATTAGAGGTTCATGTGAGAGAGAGTGGCTTTTCATGAAGGTTGCAGTCCTCATCATTTGCAGTCTTCAATTTTACATTTCTTGCCGCTAAGAAATATCCAGAATTCACCCTTTGCCAGTATTTAGAAGAGGGAAGAAGGACAATCATGGTTTTGCAAAATTCAGTTTCTCAGGGACAAATTCCCCAAAGCCCTGGAAACTTCACTGACATTTTTAATGAGAAAGGGATTGGTCCCTGTATTAATTCAGGACCAAAGGGTGATTTCCCCCACCCCTCCAGTCTCCTGAGAATAACATATGGGGGAAATTGCATCTTGTCACACACGCACATCAGCAAAAGCATCTGGGAATTCCCATTCAAGGTGAGCAAACACAGTTAATTCAAAAACAGTTAATTCAAACACAGTTAATTCAAGCAGGACTTCTTAGCANTGATATATTTCAGTACAGCCTATCTCATTTCAGATACATTTTCCAGTTTAGTGGAGTTTAGTGTCCTTTGTTCCTCATCATTTGCAGTCTTCAATTTTACATTTCTTGCCACTAAGAAATATCCAGAATTCACCCTTTGCCAGTATTTAGAAGAGGGAAGAAGGACAATCATGGTTTTGCAAAATTCAGTTTCTCAGGGACCAATTCCCCAAAGCCCTGGAAACTTCACTGACGTTTTTAATGAGAAAGGGATTGGTCCCTGTATTAATTCAGGACCAAAGGGTGATTTCCCCCACCCCTCCAGTCTCCTGAGAATAACATATGGGGGAAATTGCATCTTGTCACACACGCACATCAGCAAAAGCATCTGGGAATTCCCATTCAAGGTGAGCAAACACAGTTAATTCAAAAACAGTTAATTCAAACACAGTTAATTCAAGCAGGACTTCTTAGCACAGACTAAAATCTTTTAAATTAGCTCCTGTATCTTTGGAAGGCCTTTCCTCAGCACATTAATAAGAAGAAGTCTCTTTAATAATGAACAAATAAGAGACACTGGATTTCCTCCAGCTTCTCCTGGCCTTGAAACTTCTCTCTTCTTCCCCAGTTTTACTGCCCTTATGAATGGCTGTGAGAGGAATCTGGAAGGCTGGAGGTCCTCCTCAAGCCCTGCTGGGAAACAGTCCCGAGTATCCAGCACTGGAGCTGAGATGTGAGAGCAGCTCTCAAATTAGCCACAGGAAGGCCATGTATAGCAATTAACTGCTCTGACATTTGGCAATTCTCAGTGCTTTTCTACAGCACAGCTCTTGTGTTTGAGATGTCAATTACAGGCCTGAATAATTGCATAGCCAGGGTCACAATAAATGACCATTTTTCAAGTTAACTGCCTGGTACTTCAGATAAACAACGAGAGATTTGGGCTTTGGTTCCAGTAAAGCTCTCTTACTGCCACTAACATCTGAGTTGTCTGGCTTCTGGCAGCCACCAGCAACACTGTCCCAGCTGAACAGCTCCAGAAAGCAATTTGGGTGGGATGGTTGGGGTGGTTATTTCAACAGTGTTCACATAAACCAAGAGATGAAGGGCAGTGAGAGGTACTGAGCAATGACTGCCCCTTACCTTGAGCAAGGAATACTCAGGGAGCTGGAATGATGTTCTATTAGCAGGGTTTTGCCAGTTAATGAACCTGATCTAATCAACAGATCTGTATTGCTGCAGGTGTGCCAGTTAATTTTCATCACTGTAGGGAATCAAAGACATTATACTGATATGGAATTACACGTGTGGAATTGTGCTCACTTCCCCTAAAACTGGTACAGGCATATCCTGGAGCTGTGACTCACAGGCAGAACTGCAAATGCAGGGAGCAGCAGATGGAATACAGGAATTAATACTCCAAACAAGACACAATTCCTTTCAGTTTACTGGAGGGATCCTTTTTCTACAAGGCTCTCTTGAAAAAAAACAAACTACTGATAATAGATAGCTATTCTAAAAAAGGAGGTATTTTGATGGTTTTCTTTGACATTAACAGGAGGTGAATCAGTTCAGAGTTGTGTGACTACACTGTAGATTAATGTTGCTGATTGAGAAACAGTTCTGCTCCAGAATGTGAGAATATGTGTACATATATAAATAAAATTTATTTTATACAATTCCTCTGGAGTTATTCTGGCTCTCCAGTCCTAACAAACAGGAGGTTCTTATTGTTTGGTTTTGTTTTGTTTTTAAGTGCAGTCAGTGAAAGCAGTGACTCAAATTACACCTTGGAAATAAGTAAGTTCACCAACTGTGTTATTTTTAGTCATCTCTCCAAATCTGCAATGCTGGTTAAATATTTGGTCTCACAATACAGTGGACAAAAGTTGGGAATAGCACTGAACCACATTCTACTGATTTCAGCTGGAATAAAACACAGTCGGGGCGAATCTTCCCATTACTTCTAAATAAAAACTGCATGCTATCTTTACTACTCTTGCAATGATGAAAAAATAATCCTATTGTTTGGAGTAGCACTTGGTCCCCAAGGAAAGAATTCCTTCTGAACTAAACAGTTTTTTGTTTTGAATCTCTGCTAGGCAAGGAAACCAAATAGAGCCCTTGGTTTCTCCCCCTTCTCGTGAGTCCTTTCACCATCTGTGCATGATCATGGCCCTGCCTTTTCTTTCCACCCTCTGAGAAAGGCTCCTCCCAAACACATCTCACCATGGGAACACATGGCTGCTGGGGACAGTGCTGGGGTTGGATTAAACTCGGGGTTGGATTAAACTCAGGGTTGGATCAAATGTGACATGAAGCCACTCCTCACAGGTCATCCAGGGCCTGATGTGGAAGGAGAAATTAGGGAACTACTCTCTCTTTCCATTCTGTGTCTCTGCCCCAAACTGCCCTTGTCCCTACAGTTTTCAGAGACACAATGCAACAAGCTGAATCCCAGCACTCACAGCAAACCAGCATCAAAATCAGCAGAAGCACTACTGTGGGTGCTTTTCAAAAATCTACAGAAATGGGTATTATGAGCAAAATAAACAGGTAGGAACCAAAACAGACAGAGGGGTGTGTCCTTTTCTTCCTCCCACTATTCAGTATCAAACCCAGTCTCTGGTTTGTGCACTGGAGCTGTTCTCCCCCTTCTGTCACCTGGGCTGGAATCATCCCTGTGAACATTAGTTCTTGAAGCAACATTACCTGTAAAGACAAAGCCCTTTAAGACTGAAGAACTATTCATGCTTGGTTAGAAAAGAAAGGTCTTGGTCCTGCAGCTTTGCAATAAATGACTAATTAATGCAACGATGCTGGTGGCAAGTGGCAGAATTAAGTTTGTAATTTTTAGATTTTCCAGTGCTGGTGTGGAATTATCTCAAAAGGACTGCTGATCTACAGAGAGAGAGGGATAAAACTGGGTAAAAGAAATTGCCAGGCTTGTAATGTGTCTCTATTACTCCCAGAAGTGCCTGTTGTTCACAGCAGTCCTGGCAACTCAGCTGGTTCCAGAACAGCAAGTCCTTCTTTGAAGCAGCAGCTCAGCCCCCTTTGAGTTTGGCACTTTGATGTAACAGGCAGTTTACACAGGAATTTTATAGAGTTTACACACAAAAAGATTTTTTTAAAAAACAACAGTTACAAGACATTTCATTCACTTGATACCTGGTGATGTTGGTTCAGCTCCTGTAAATGTCCTGCCTTAGTTGGTTACAGGAAGCCAACCTGCTTTGCATGGAAGGAGGTCAGTTATTCCCGTTCTTCAGAATGATTTTTTGCTGGCAGTGTGACTGATGGGATGACTCAGGCCTGCCAGTCACCTCATCCTTGCGAGCAGAGCTGAAAATCTCTTGTCACTCCGTAACTTTTCTCCTAGATTCGACTGCCCTCTCCAACTCTCTCCTCTAAAAAAAAAGGAAAATGTTCTCCCAGCCTGTCCACCAGTCCTGGTCAGGGATATCTAAAGGGGTTCAGTGCAAACAAACAGTCTGAAGAGTTTTCTCCTCACCCTCCCAGAGCCACTCCTTTGCCTACCTGGGGACCACTGTAGGCACACACAGTCTCCTACATTTCCCAGCTCACATTTTCAGCACACCTGGTAGCAGGCAAACTCTCAGGTGCCTCCTGACAGCCACTGATCACTGGTCTATGTCCCTTACAGGAACAGAATTTGCAGGTGGCTGTGCCCTCCAGGCTGGCTCAGCTTGGGACAAAGGTCTGGTTGCTATCATTAAGAAGACCTCTACTACATTTCAGGAAATCCTCAAGGAGCAGAGGTCTAAAATTTGTTTTATAAAGAGAAATATGAAATACAATGCCATCAACCCTAAACAGAAGGTGGAGTGAGCTGGGAATGATGATACTGGGATGCAAGGGAGAAACAAGGCACCTGAATGGGACTTGGTTCCAGCAGGGAGCAAGATGTGCCAACTCCCTGAAATCTCAGCCATTTCCCAATTTCCCAAGCACATCACATGTAAAAGCTTAGCTCTGCCATCACACCAAACTCTACACAAACAGCCTTTGTGTCCAGAGGAGGAGCCTCTGCCTGACAGGAGCTGAAATCACCCATGGCAGATGTTGAAATCCTTTCTGTGCCGAGTGCCATGGCAGACAGGCACAGGATCTCCATTCCTTGGTGCAGAGAGCTTTAGGAGATGTGAGGCTGAGGGAGCCACACCAGCATGCTGTATTCCAAACTGCAGGAGAGAATGCCTTCAGGAGAGCTTGCATGGTAATCTTCTGTGCATATCAAAGACAGAATTTTAAATAACCCAAGGTACAGGATGTACCTAGTTTATAAATTGTTCAATTTCACTGGCCTGTAGAAAAACAGGTGTTAATAAATGAAAATTTATTACATCTGACATCTGACAGCTTTTTTGAAAACCTCTTGTCCTGGTTTCAGCATCACAACATTTAAATATATCATTAAAAGCCTGATTGGAAAAATTACATCATTTTGGACTTTCTCAACATTTGGTGTGTCAGCTCCCAGTGTCTAAGAGTGCCATAAATAGATGTTGGACCACCTCAATACAATTCCTGTCTGCAGATTTTCCGTAACACACTTCACTCTATTATTCAAATAAAGTCCAAGTGGATCTTTTCCTAGGAACAGGGGTTATGCAATGCTCAGCACAGGAGGCTCAAGAAAAACAGTATAAAGCCAAACATGAGCTGCAAACACTTGCAGGGCAGCAGAGTCTGTTTGTATTTATTTATATGTTGTGCTTCCATTTAATTGCCACTTAACAGCCCCCAGCTCCTTTTGCCTCTTTTGATCTACCAAACTCTTTCTCTCTCACGTCTTGGTACATCAAGTACCAAGTATCAAGTGTGGCCAAGCAGCTACACATCAATTTGCCAACCAGTTAATAATGAAAATATAATTGCAGGATGATCACAACTGTAATCTAACGAGGTCCTTATGCTGCTAGGAACTACTGTTCCAAATTACAATTGTAAGTATAGTATATTGCCAAAATCCACTGAATTCTGGGATCTGAGAGAAAACCAGAATATTTAGTTTCAGGTCAGAGATGTAACATGACTTTAATACACAGATACCCCAATAAGTATCTAAACCTTATTTGTGGATGAATTTCATTATCTGTGCTGCCAACCATGAGCATTTTAATGAGAAACTTCTTGAATGCAAGGATTCTCTTTAGCATCACCATTTCCATTAGTTTTCCATTCTATTTTCACCAGACTGGTGAGACACTTCACTTTCAGTGTGACTCAGAATGCCAAACTCAGAAAAAAGTATCTCCATAGTTACACACATCTCTCTTGCAATGAAGTGCCAGCTCTCCAGTGCCCAGCTTTCAAACTGTCAGTGCTGTAACACAGCAAAAATGCCGTGCCTCAACCACCAAGATAGATTTGTTCCCAGTTGTTGGCCAACACCTAAAACTTACAGCAACATTTTCCTCTCTGCAAGGAGAGCTGAAAGACCCCATGGAAATTATCTAAAAATCCAGTTGGCAATGTAAAAGAAAATTTTGTGTAGATATGCATCTAGTCTGTAATACCACAAGGAAGGATTCAGCCTGAATTGGTCAAAACCAGAGAAATTCCAGAGGGTATATATTGGGAAATCGGAGATGTATGGACCATATAAATATGCAAAAATAGAATCTATTCATACAGTCTCTCAGTATAAAATGTAACATTCATATTATTTCAAGTTTAACTCTTATTCTTGCAATGTACAAAAATTAAGAACAAGGCATTAATTAAGAAATAATTACAGTATATTCTTTCATTTAACACAAGTATAGCAATGTTATGTAAGAGATTTCTACCTTTCTTCAGAAGACATTAGGAGACATCCATACAGGCAATACCATTAGCTAGAAATGCATGGCCTGGTTTAGAGATAAGCCCACAAGTGGTTTTTGTTTGTCATTTAATTCTCATTTCTAGAAATAAGAAATTACCTTGTGACTGTCTCTCATTCTGACTTCTGCTGTTACATTCTAAAGTCACGATCACATCTCACTGCTTTATAAAGACATGCAGGTTGCACCTGGGCTTCTCCCACTGACTCATGGACTAACAAATCCTGAAAATCCTATAAAAACATAAACTCGCTTGACACAGGGGAGTTCAGGATCTGATTCCTTCTGGAGCCTGTCACGATTTCAGCATCTGTTTGAAGCACCAGCAGCACCAGGTCCAGAGCTCTCCTCCACGCCTCTGTCTTGGCTGCAACATTATCACAAACCTTTAAATCTGTGTCTTGGTTAGGGAAGGGATCAGAGCCGCCCCTGAACACCCCACCTCTCCTAAACTCTTCCAAAATATAAGCTGAGGGAGAGCCACAGGCCGCTGCTTTCTGGAGGTGGTGATCCACTGAGGCACCTGCTTCCAGCTCCGAGCTGGCCTTCGCAGTGTTACACAGGACCACGGAGAGATACTGCTTCCAGCCACTTGCCAGTGCCTGGAGCACAATGGATTTATACTCCGCCAGCCAGGGACTGGGAAGCTCTCTCACGGCTCTGTCGTTCCCCGGTCGCCCGGGCTGCTCTGAGAGCGCCTGGATGTGACTGAGGCACAGGAGCTCCACTGCACCGCCCCCAGGGAAAACCTTCCTGTCCTTTAGAGCGTGATGGAGTCGATACAGCAAAGTCCAGAACTGGTCTTCGAGGAGCTGCGCCTTGCAAGGCAGGGCAGTGGTGAGCACGGCCGTGAGCAGGGGGAGGCCTCCCGCGCTGATCCGCGCCGGAATCCGCTCAGCCACATCCACCACGCGCCCATCGCTGGCCTTCCACAGCTCCGCCCAGGCCCCGTGCCCGACACAGGAAGCGTTCACCTGGCTCAGGTACGTCACTGCCTGGGCACCAGTGGCCGCCCCAAAGGCACACAGCACATCCCGAGCCACACAGCCAATTACCAATATCCTGCTGGCGATGCACCTTTCCATCAAGTTTTTGCACACGTGTCCTTTGACCAAAACCAGGTTTACTTCAAAGCTCATCAGAATATCCGACATTCTGCTTAGCCACACATCCCCTGCGTTGCCTCCCTGTGGATTGGGATGCTCCAAAATGGTCCTTACATTACGTGGTCTGTTAAAACCTAAGTGTCGATACTGCTCCGTGAGGTCACCATCCATGAGCAGAATCCGGAGGGGGTTGTCTGCAAAGTGTTTGATGACTATGGCTTGCTCTGGTGACACTAATGTGACAAAGCCTGGGGAGACACAGGAATAGCCCTCAGGCAGGCCCAGCACACAGCACGTCACAATCTCTGCGACATGAATCTGGGAAGAGCCACTGCACTCTGCTCTCTCTTGCTGATAAGCAGCAATGCTTTGTAGCAGTTCCATGCTGGTCTGGTTTCCATGGCTCAGAGCCATTGCCAGGTGTCCTAAACCACAACATCCACACAGATCTGCTGATGGTGCTGAAAGGTATCCCTGAAAATTACCTTGCTGACTTGAAAAACGGCTTTTCCCTAGAGTGCTGAAGTGTCTGCTGTGGGTTAACTTCCGTGTGATACAGCTGGATGCAGCAACATCACTTCCAGACAGCGCAGATGAACTTCTGTCACCCACTGCTTTGACAACAGAAGCCACTGAACCAAAGCCAGCCAAGGGCGAAACCAGGACCTTGTTAAAATTACAATAATCTCCTTGATGGGAACAAGAATTTATTGGAATTACTTCTTCTGTTGCAGAAATATCTCTCTGAAAACACAGCAAATTCCAAGGATTTGTAAGACCATCATGTCCAACTTGGCCAGTTTTGCTTTTAGAAGCCTTTGGCCTAACTTGGCTAGAACACAGCTCTTTCTTTACATCATTTATTGGTATTTGAAGACACTGGACTCTCTCACAGCAAGAGTTCAACCCCTCAGACATCACAGACACTATTGCTGGAACAGGAACATTCTGCTGGAGGCACTCCACCACGGCATTGCTCCACGCTCCAACCAGGAACAACAGGGTACTCATCCCAGTCTTAAACTCCTTGTTCTGAGCCTGAATGGTTTCATTAAGAAGCTGTCCAACAGCACTTGTCAAATCCAAACTTTCAATCAGTCTAACAACAGAACAAATCAATGTGCTCTGGTTGGTGATTTCATCCACAATGAATTTATGTGATTTCATTGGCCCCAGGAACGTTCTCCCAGTAGATGCTAAGGATGAGAGCTGCTGGAGTCCAATGTGTCTCCTGGCATTCACATCCCTGAAAGCCATGGGCAGTGGGTAACATCTGTGAACAGATCACAAATTACTGCCCCATCCTCACAGCACACCACAGCACAAATCACCAAAAAATTAATTTAACAGTCTAGCACAGCTTTCCTCTGTATAATGCAGGCCTTCTTCCTGCACACTTATTATGAGAAATCAATGGGCAGAGTTGCTGAAATGAGGCACTGTTAAAATACCATGGAATAGTTTCTGGCTAGCTGATAGTAAAGAGCTGTTAATTCCCATGGCTTCTTACACTTCCAGCAGTACAGGCTGTGTGGAACTACCATCTCCCTCTTGCCCTGATGTCTGGAATTTCAGTTATTTGCCTTACTTAGGGCAAAAGTTCATTAGAGCAGAATGGACAAATTACATGCCAAACTCAAGAGCTTTTGCAGATCCTTCTTGGTAACAACAGTCATGCCACTGACTTTAACCTTCAAGTCTGGAAAAACACACTTAATTCCAAATTCTGTTTAGTCCAATTAGCATGCATGAATACTTCATTAAGCAAAATAAAAGCAATGTCACTTCTTCATAACTTACAAACTGCCAAGACTTTAAAGTTTTGACCAACTATTCATTCTTAACACACCAAAAAAAAATCTTCTTTCCCTCAAAATCTCTTCCACACCACGGTCCCGTGGCAGACCACGTGGATTAAAATACAGCTCCCTTTTTGAATAACCAAGTATACACACCAAGAATTGAGAACCCTGAGTCCTATACCTCTTATGCCCAGATTCAAATCACAGAATCACAGAATGGCCTGGGTGGGAAGGCACCTTAAAGATCATCCAGTTTCAACCCCCCTACCATGGGCAGGATCACCTTCCACCACACCAGGTTGCTCAGAGCCACATCCAACCTGGCCTTGGCCACTTCCAGGGATGGGGCATCCACAGCTTCTCTGGGCAACCTGTTCCACTTCGTCACCGCCCTCACAATACTGACTTTCTTCCTAACATCCAATCTGAATCGTTTGTCTGTCAGTTTGAACCCACCCCTCCTTGTCCCGTCACTATATGCCTTTGTAAATAGTCCTGCCCTATCTTTCTTGTAAGTTCCCTTCAGGTACTGGAATTTATTCACATCATTTATTCCAGCTGCCTAAAGGCCCCTTTGCGTAGCTATTCCCAATCCAAAAAGCTTTTTTTTTTTTTTTTCCCCCCATCCCACACGCCGAAAGTCCACTTGACTACTATGTCGCAGTATTGCTAGGGAGAGGAAGCGCGTCCCGGCGCGCCGGCCCCTCACGGCCGGGGGGAAGCCGCTCGGAGCGGACACACCGGAACTGCACTGGCGGCGGCCTGGCCGCTTCCTGCGGGCCGGAGGGCGCCCGGCAGGCCGCTCGGTGTGGGTGTCTCACCGGAGGGGCCGCGCTCCCGGCGCTCCCGCCGCTTCCCTGGACACGGAGTTGCCTGGACACGGCCGCCGCTCCCTCAGGCGCCCCGCGGGCGCGCCCGCCCTCGCGCTCCCTCAGCTGTCCCTCACGGGCACGCCGCGCCGCTATTGGCTGGCGCCGTGAGGGGGGCGGGCTCGCGCGCTCGTTCCGCCCGCTCATTGGCCGGCCGGGCGGCGCGTGTCGGCTGCGCGCGGCGGTGCGGAGCTCCCGTCCCGCGCCGTCGCGTTCCGTCCGGTCCGGTCCGGTCCCATCCCGGAGCGGCATTCCCGGCCGGATGGTGAGCGCGCCCTCCCCGCCGCGGGCTCCCTTCCCACCGCCGCCTCCCCCGAGCCCATCCGTCCCCTCCTGCCGACACCGTGGGTTGTGCAAACCCCCTGCAGGTTCCACCCCTGCCCAGGCCGTGGCTGCTGGCCGGTTACCTCGCATAGCGCACCCCGGACAGACCTCCCGCTCCAACGGGAAAAACACCGGGATTCGCAAAATACGTCACCTGCTCTCGGCGTGCCTGACTGTTCTTGGCACAGCTCACAGACCTCTGCATCGTTCGGGCCCCGCGGCGTTGCTGGAATGGCAGCGGCCAGGCCCGGAGGTGGAACCTGAAAGGGATTTGCACAACTCAGATGTGGAATAAATGGAACAAGAAGTCTCCGTAGGCAGGAAAAGGTCTCGTGTGTCTTCTTCCCAGAGCAGCATATAAAAAGTCTGATATGTGTGTTAATAGCAGAGGGAGGTCAGGGGTGAGCCAATCCAACCTGGGAGGGACAAATCACCTTAAAAAACGAAATTTCATTAACAAATACAAGAAAATAGAATCTTCTGAGTTAAAAGAGAGATCCAGCCCTAAAAACGATAACAATACACCAGAGGCAAGAGCCTGATCAGCAGTAGCTAGGTAACAAATTCCTCGCTTTGTGCTTGTTTTATTTACTTTTATGAAGCCTAACCAGTTGAAGCTGGGGGTGGGAGGGAATGCCTTTTCTTCCACGACTCTGTGCAGATTCAAGATCGCAGGACAAAAATCTGTCTGCTGCTGATTTAAAAACAAAACTTTCCTTGAAGAAGGCGTTTTTCCTGCTTTATAGGTGTGGGGGGGAACACTATACTGCAGTGGTTTACACCAGAGGCAGGAAAGGTCTTGGAAGTGTCCTGGATAATGATGCACCAGCTCAGCAGAAGCAGATTAGTTCTCCTTATTGGACAGATTGTGTGTTGATCTCACTGCTCCCACAGGACGTTGCAGCCTGGCTCCACATCTACTCAATGGACCCGCAACCTGGAGCCACACAGCTCCCTCTAAACTTTGCTCCCATAGGAGTGGCTGGTTTTGAATCTCATTTACAGCCAAGACCCTAAGCAACCACCCTCTTTAGCTGTGAGAATGTTGTACTCATATTTTTCAGGTAAACTGCAGGAAAGACAACTGACAGGAGGTGCAGAGGGTCATGGTCACCTCAGTGGAGTGTTCATTTTCAGGCTGCCCACCTGTTTTTCTTGCATTATTCCTTTAATTGATAATCTTTAAGTTTAAAACAGAAAACAGGAAGCCCAAATCTGCATTCTCCAGGAATAAAATCTCTTTTCTTTCTACAATAACCTAAGGAAATTGCCAGAGACTCAATGTCTACCACTTCCAGCAAGGAATATCTCACCTCTGCTACAGCATTAGTGTTGTCATTTATAATTAAGTGTATTTGAAGTTCTCCCTGAAATGCGCTGTTTCTTACCTGTTCTCTCCTTTCACTTTCTGAAGGCATCCAACTATAGAAAACCTGGCTTAGGTACAGCCCAGCGGAAGAAAAGCGGCTTGAAACCTGAACTTACAGAAGAGCAAAAGCAGGAGATTAGAGAAGCTTTTGATTTGTTTGACACGGATGGATCTGGAAGCATCGACATAAAAGAACTGAAGGTTTTCAAACTTCTTTTTCTTTTTCCTCTGAGATGAAAATACCTTTGATCTCAAAATTGTAGCTGCTTTTTCTGTTTGTCCAACCTTATTTTAAAGCAGTTTTGGAGTACAAAGAAGAGTAATGTCTTGCTGTCATGACTGCATTTGGGGTGCACTCTGCATGTGATGCTTCACAGCATGCAGACAGGCTTCTCTGCTTTGTGGCTGTTTAAATCTGTCAGCTTTGAATAGCTGAGCATTAGAGAAACTAAACAGTTTTGAGTTTCATGACGAAGGTGCTTGTTCCTGGGAAGTGGACTTTGGTTGTTCTGGGATGAGTATCATGTAGCAAATATTTTCTTCACCTGAGAAATAAACACAGATTTTGCACGCATTCAGGAAAGTTACAACCATATTTGCATATAGGTAATCCAAAAATTACCTGGTTTTCAGTTTAAAATAGAACAAAAGAGAGCTCTGAGTTGTGGTTCAGTAACAATTCAGGCAGTGTGTGTGCACTTGCATGCATACAGTAGTACAAAGGGGAAGATGGGTTGTCTCCCTGTGATTTTATGTGTTTGATTTTTTTTCTAAGCATGAACATTTTAAATTTAATTATCTCCTTTACCTTGATTTCTCACACACACTCTGTTCAATTTCTGCATCTGTAGTCTGGAAACATGAGTTATCTCTGCCTGATATAAACTATGGATTTCCAGTACCATATAGGAAAAACAACATCTTAAGAATATTAAACCTACACTATTATTGTTCAGCAAGATAAGAGAAGATGGTAGAGGACACCAAGGTGTTTTCATGGCAGTGAATTATGACTAGAGTTCTGGACAAGGAAATGAAACAGCTTTTAGTTCAGCTCTTACACCAGAATTCTGGTGGCCTCCTAACAGAATTTGTTTTGCTCTTTTGGCGCAGGTTGCGATGCGTGCCTTAGGCTTTGAGCCAAAGAAGGAAGAGATTAAGAAGATGATAGCAGACATTGACAAGGAAGGAAGTGGCACCATCAACTTTGAAGACTTTTTGGCTATGATGACGCAAAAAATGGTAGGAATTCTTAGCAGAAATTCTTGTGGCAGCATAAGAAAAAGGAACATATCAGTGTCAGATTAACGTATGCTTTACTTCTGGTTTAGAGTGAAAAGGATTCAAAAGAAGAAATCCTGAAAGCTTTCAGATTATTTGATGATGATGGCACAGGAAAAATTTCATTTAAAAACTTGAAAAGAGTTGCAAAGGAGCTGGGAGAAAATTTAACAGATGAAGAACTTCAGGTAAGTTCTGATTTGCCAGAGCTTTTCTGATAGGCACAGACCATTCCTGCAGCTCCTGGGGATTGGGTGGGAATTTAGTCCTATACTGAAAGGGCTGAGAGGTCAGAAATATGAAAAGCTGTCAAACAGTTGTTTTCACATGAAGTGCCTCTGATTTATTGTTGTTTTAATGAGTGGAATATCTTGTGTTTAGAGTCCAGTGCCTGATCAAATGTACACTGTGTTTTGTAGGAAATGATTGACGAAGCTGATCGAGATGGAGATGGGGAAGTAAGTGAGCAGGAATTTTTGAGAATCATGAAGAAAACTAGCTTATACTAGTATTTGTGGCCTTGCTATACAACTGGTCCAAAAGATAACCTAGAAAAGGCTTAAAAACTGGGCTTGTGCCTCCTGCATATTTTCTGTCATGTGAAAAAAGTCTGAAAGGACAGATTTTTTGGTTTATTTCTCTTTTTCAAGAAATATAATTGAGGAAGGAGGGCTGCAGTACCCAAAACTGCCAAAATGAGATACTGCAGAAGTCAAAAGGAAGAATGAACTGAGCCTGCAAGGCACAGTCCCTTCCCCTCCACCATAACAACTTCCCTGATTGCCGTTTTGGATAAAAACAGCTGTGTTTTACTATTTACCTAAAAGATACTTCACTTGAGATGTGAAGATTCCCACTGCTGCTGGGAAAGGCTACTAATTGAAGGGACAAGCCAGTATTTTTTATTCCTTTGAAGGTTTTTTAGGTTATCTTTTGGTATTTGTCTCCTGTTGTTTATTTCCATGAAAGTCTCTAAAATGAATTGCATATTTGTCTGTATTTCTGTATGAAACACTGTTTTCCTATGGCAAGCTGGTTTTGGGTTTAATGGAAAGCAAATGTAGATTTGGTTCTTCCTTTGGAGCTGTGTGCCATCCATAGATGTTCTTGTGTTTATCTGATCACCTGAAACCAGAATGAAACTTGAATGTAACCTGCTTAGGTGACCAAAGTTTATTGTTTATAACCAGGCAACACCTTGTGCTATTGTTCTTACTCCCCAGACATTACAGAGCTACTGTTACTCCAGGATTTCAGGTACCTAAAAAGTTCAGTTCCATGGTGCAGTAGAGTAAATTTTGTCTTGTTGAGAGTTGCATTGCAGAGAGGATTTGCCTCTGAAGTGAAAAAGTAGCTCACCATGGACATCTGTGGAGCACTGAATATATTTAGATCCCTGCAGTCCAAACCCATTTTGCACATCACAAGTGTTGGAGTTTTGGTGTTGGTTTTTTTAGGAGTACCCTTGCATATACTGTCAATCCAGAATTTATTGGAGAGCCACATTTCCTTCTGAATTACAGAGCAGTGACACACAGCCTGCTGTCTGATTATGTGGCTCTGCAGGAGGGTTTATCCTTTGTAGACAATCAGCTTCAAAACTTTGCAATTCTGTCAAGCTCCAGAGGCCCAAGAAGTCCCCTGTTAACATGGTGGCCGTAGATGTAATATATAGTACTGTAAGTGTTTTAAAATGTCTTAACTTTGTATAAGTGTGAAATAAAACTGTTTTGCAAGTTAAGTTTCTGTGCTTATTTTCTATTTTCCTTAATTATTTTCAAGTATTAAATGGTTCACCAAGCACATTTTCACTTTCATTTATCTCTTCTTTCTGAGAGAGGAATTCTTAGGTGCAATAGTCTGTCACGTAATTCCTCTTCCACTCTGCTGATTAAAAGTTTCTAGTACTAACCACATATATTCAGAAAGGGAAATTTGAAGTTCTAGTTGATTATGGGGAATCCCAGAGCCCATTAGAGTGACTGTATTTTTTTTTATGCTGCCACAGGAAGAGATTGATGACTGTGGTTTACATATGATGCATGTCACTTCTCTCTTCCTGTTCTAATCCCATTACCTGCCCTGAAGGTAGGAAAAAGCCACACAATCATCCCTGCCATGTATACTACAATGGTGAAATGTTATTTCTGGCTTGCCCATTAATCTCTGAAGTCTGGAATGTCAAGCAGTGTCTGAATGAGCACAAAACTTTAAAAGTGTTAACAGATGTCCGGTGATGCTTTTTTTGCAGGATAGTGAGGGAAGTCATCCCCTCTTCAGCCTGGCAGCTGGTTGTGAACCCCATCCTTTGCATCCCCTCTTCTCCTTAAGCTGACATGGAGAGTGGGGTCCTTACCTGGCATCTGCAGATTCCCCTAAGGTGGCTGCAATTTAGAGATTCATTGTATGCACCCAGCTGAGATCCTTCCTCTGCACCATCAGCAAGCCTGGTTTTCACTCTGAGTGTTCATTCTAGGCAGACACTGTATAGAAAGGAAAGTGGAACTGCAGTTTGTGTCTGGCAAACACCTAAATATCAAAGCACTGGTAAGGGCAATAAGTAGCTGCTTGGGAGATAATATTGCAAATACCTTCTAATGAGATACATTTTGAAAAGAAAAAGTACCGGGCTTTTAATAAAATACAAAGTAGTTGAAGAGAAAAACAAATTGCTTACAAGTTATATTCCAAAATATGATAATTGCAGGGCAATTTTAATCTCCCACATGCAGCTTCTAACTTCTGCATCATCTCTCAGGCCCACAGTACAGTCCCACAGTCCTGCCAGTCCCACACTAAGGCAAATCTTCAGCTGGCTTTAGGGAAAAAACACCCAAGGAACTGCCAAGGAGTGCTGTGCTCTCACTTCATTAGGTGTGAGTTTGTTTTCAGAGCAATGAGCACAGGATCAGCTTCTAACATTGCAGAATAAAAAAGGCTTCTTTTCAGGTACACCTAATCTTGGCATTTAAAAGAGGATGGGGGGAAGCAACACAGGAAACATTTGTGTACATTTACATGCCAGGAGTCTTACTAACAGAGCCCAAATAGTTCCATAAACTGATGAGGCATTTAATATTAAAATATTTAAATTGGTCATTTGCAGTTTTGAAGACCAACTCTCATATCCTGCAAACTGCCTGGTGAAGTCACACCAAGCATTTGAAATGTTAATTCCTTTGAAACCTCCTTACGGAATTTAAATAAATCAAATATGGCCACACTACAGCTGCTTTTAAATGCCCCTGGACAGCATAAGTGAATTTTGAGCAGGGTACAGGGCAGCAAAGTGCTCCGTCTAGAGGCTGAGATGAGCCTTGGCCACTCGAGGAAAGGCAGCCTCGGGGGCTGGGATAACGCTGCAAAGCTTCCTTTGTGCCACACCTCTCAATACAATGAGGGCCGACAGATCTGAGAGCGTGGCAGCCTCGCTAGAGGGCATCCAGTTACTGACGTGTGAGGTGAGGGCGGCTTTGATGCTGCTTTGCCTCCGCTGTGGCTTTCAATGACGAGGGAAAGTAGGTGCACAAACATCATCCAGACTGGGCTTGAAATAGTGGTTGGATCCAGAATTATTTTCTCTGAAAGGAACAACGCAAGGCTTCTCTCACAACCCATGTGCAAAACGCTGTAATTATTAGTCAGTTGTTCAAAGCTAAACCCCCAAACCACACTTTCTGAAACTCCCACTCTGTATCAATAATTGCAGGCACTGTCTCAGGAGAGCAGAGAACTCAGTTTGCCTTTCACACAGTCCCCCCGAGTGCTCTGACCACTCTGTAGAGTTGTTTTTTCCCTTTGGGAATACTGCTATCAAATGGAACCACTTCCAGCAGAGAGGCAGAGCCAGGCTCGCTGCAGGATGCTTGTGGCCCTCCCTTGGGATGTGGGAAAGCTGGAATCGTGGCCTTGCTTCGAGTCAAGAGGAACAAGGATTTGAGGATTAGACTCTTGTCCCCAAGGTGAGTGTGTTGACCTTTAGGGATGTGGCATAACTCCAATGGTCTTGTGGGGACCTAAACCTAAAGCTCTTGATCTCTTTGCAGTCCTGGCTGCCGCTAAATACTGAACTTGAAATTGCTCAAGGCTTTTTTTTTTTTCTTATCTGAATTAGATTCAACACAGAGAATATTAACAAAGTAAAACTGTCAAGCCTGAGCTGCAAAGGTATAAAATTCCCTTGCTCTCAAGGCCACTTTATTTCCTCTGAAAGCTTCTAACTGGTTCTATTAGTGACATAAGTTTCACTATGAAATGAACCCCCCACATTAAATAAAGCCATAAAAACAGGTTTCCATGGGAGGCAAATGGAACAGCTAACGTAGCCCATTTCCAACATTATTTTGGACCACTCTCTACCCAAAAACATAGCTTAGTGCAGTGAAACAAAACCAATATAATTCACAGAACCATGCTATTGTCTGAAATTGCTTCCTAGTATGGTTCCATCTCCACCTCAATATAGAGAAAACAAATCCAAACTTTCGTCTAAATTGTTTCAGACATCCAAATGAGAAGTAGTATGAAAGCTCTAAACATCAAGGAAAAAGTGACCACAAACATTGTAGATTGAGTTAGAAACATTAGAAGGTATTTCAGTTTAAAAAAGCAACATTTAAGCAGCTTCTAAAAACATGGTATTAGATCATCTCTGTGTAAGTTTTAAGTCTGTGTTCTCCATGTTTCCTCTTTAGAGAGCTTAGAACATGACTGGCCAAGAAATCCACAGAAGCAGTTTCCACAAATCTTTTGAATGTTTTGTTTAAATCAATCCTTAATACACTCGTGAGGTTGAAGAGAACTGCTGCAGAATAGCTCCTTTTGGAAAGGACATAATTCTAACAAAGTTTTTAGGGTTTGTTTGGTTTTTTTTTCCTATCAGGTTTACTAAATTATCAATGAAGTTATTGATGTCAGTTGTGGAATGACAAGTACCTTTTGCAGAAATAAAAGGAGATTTTTGCCTAGATGAAAAACATCCATGTCAGTGACGGTATAGTCCACCTAGAGCAGATATCAGGCAAAACAGATGCTAAAACTACAATTATTTTCTCTAAGCAGAAAATTATCATAGTTGAGACTAGTGTTTGGTAAACATATCTCTTTACATGGCTCTTTCTCATCCCCCTCCTTAACATTAGGAATCAATAAAGTACTCATCAAAACGGCCAAGAGGTTTGAATATTATTTCTGTTTGTGCTGTGGAATATATAATACTTTTTGTCGAGTATTCATAAACTGGGTCACTGTCTGGGCGGGCTAGATACTTAGGCTCATTCTGCAGAAAACAACTCTATTATTGCTAATGGCATTAAAAATAACAATATTACAAATCCAAGAGAAAATGTGAGTTGAAAATGCTCATGTATCACAATTAAAGGAGTTTTTCCAGGAAAAGAAAGAGCTTTTAGAAGGCAGGAGGGAAGAAACAGGTACTTTTATTCCCCCTACTATCAACCCAAGATGCAGTAGATGAATTAACAGGACGTTATTTATTGCATGGGGATTTTTGTGCCGAGATTCAGAATTCTCCTGACTCTCAAACGCCTGCAATGCCGTGACTCACTGAGTCAAGGCTTAGGATGGTGCAATCCTGACCCTCTCTGCCAAGAGCTCAGCATCATCTATTCCCATTGCCTGCAGCGGGACTAAGCAGTGCTTTAGCACTTCTGCAAAACTGGGCCTTAGACAATGGAGGCTTTAGGTATGAGCTTCCTATTTGCTGCGGTGGATTTGTGTAGGTGGCCTTGTTACCAGAAATCCATACTCCTACACAGCAACTTCTGACTGCGTTTCTGCAGAAATGACTATGATGAAAGGAATGAAATGTTTTGAAAATAAAAATCATCTGTTTGTTTCTCTACACCAGTTGGGGTATCTCCTGCTGGCGAGATCAATTTCTTCTCTTGTGTGGCAATATTAGGAGTAGGGTGGAAAACAAGGGCACCATGGTTTGGGCTGCTGCACCGAGAGGGGAGAGCCCGTCTGAACTGTCCTTGCCCATCGCTGGCAGCTGAGTCAGTGGCCCAGCCTGCAGAGCTTCTTGCTGCTGCATTTCGCAGCCAGGAAAATCCCACATCCTCCCAGTGGGTGTAGGAAACGCAGCTACAGCCTCTGGATGCGTCGGCACCAGAAACAAAGGGGAGATTGTGGTGCGGGCGGTGGCTGCAGGCTCGGGGCCAGCGTGCCAGGACCTCGCCGACAGCATCCCGGGGAGCTGCGAGCGGAGCCCGGGCCAGCACTGCCTGCCCATAGCCCCGCTGGTTTGCCAAGCCCAACACTGCAAGGTGTGTGACCAGCTCTACCTCCTCGCATGGGGACATGCCAGGGCCACCAGCAAACAGCCTCTGCTGTGCCACCTCATCCTGTCTCCCTGCTTTTTGGCAAGGAGCACATCACACCTTGCCCTTCCTGGTCCTCCTCAGCCCAGGCTGTTTGCCTTCAAGCACAGGGGCTTAAGGAAGTCTCAGCTCTTGCCATGCTGTTGTGGCCAGCACAGCCCTCGTGGCTCCAGTGAGGGTCACCAGAGGTGCTGCTGTCACCTCCCACCCATCTCAGCCCCAGTCTTATTCCATGATTGCGGAGCTGGGTGCAATCAGCCAGGGTGGCTTCAAACTCTGAATTTTCCAGTACTGGCTGAATACTGCCAACGCCGCTTCAGATGATGGCTCTGCAAGCATCCTGCTGGGAGAGCAACCCAAGACATTGCTCACAGATCCATCTTGTTTCCTTCCATGTGTTCCCTGTGGCACTTGCCAAGCTCATGTCGAGGGTGGTGTTATTCTGAGAAGACCGCAAGCATCCTGGGTCAGGCAGCCAATGCCTGGCCCTCCAGCCTAGGGCTGGGTATTGCTCTTGGGAAAGGGAACACAGGAACAGACCAGCATGGGTTTGCCCAGCTGTCTGGGCAGTTGCTCCAGACAAAAGCTCTTTTGAGAAGCTGCTCCTGTAAAGGGGACAGGAAGAGACCTGACATCCCTAAATGCGTGCTTCCGCACTGAGGTGGCAACTGGAGAGCTCTGCTGGCACTGGGAAAGGTTGCCTTAGGAAAGCAATCCAACAGCCTCAGTCAGCCCTGGGCAGTACAAACAATCCCACCCCAAGTCTCCAATGGCTTAAAGGCCATTTGGATCAGAACTGGCATCAGTGGCCCAGCCAATCCCACAACCCTAACACAATCCTTCTTCGCCAGTGCCATGCTTCCTTGGAGGCTTCTCGTCCTCCTCCTTGTGCCTCCTTAGCAAAGCTGCTGCCCCTGTGCCTTCTGTTTAGCCACCTGAAACTTCTACTAGGAATGTAAAGCAGCAAGACCATGCAGAAAATAAAGGAGAGGGAACTTCCTCTGGCATCCATTCCCTGTCACATTTATTCCATGCCCATACTGACCAAAACACAGGAAAGGACACACAGGAGAACATAGCTACGTGTCAAGGGAAAAGCAAACCAGCCTTTCCTAGCTCTGTCTAGGCATGCATCTATTTACCAGACCAAGTGCTTTTGGCCCAGTCTGATGGGCAGACCAGAGCCTGCCTCTGTAATCCATGCCAACAATTCCTTTACCATGACTGGGTCACCACTTGGATATTTTAACACTGGTGTTCAACACCAACATTTTCTTCTGAGGAAAGAAAGTTTGGCTCCACCATGGGCCTGGTTATACCACAGATGCTCCCTTTGCTGGGTTCAGCATTTCCCTTTTCATCCAAACTACTTTATAGTGATAGTTTACAGATCTGGGACATTTCTAAATATCTACAGCTACATTCTTGGACTGAATTTCCTTCTACATGTTGGGAATCAGGATAAATTTACATCAACAAATCACATGTGAGCTGCTGGCTCATTGTCCTGGAGTTCAAAAGTTGAATGTGCCTTTTGAATAGCGCCTGCAAATGTCAAGGTGCAGATTAATTCCTTTTAATATACAAAATGATTTGTTTTTAAGAGTGAAGCACTGATTCAAACTGAATCTAGGTATTTAATGGAAAATGGAGTCTAGAACAGTAAGTTTTTGTGGCATTGTTGCCATCCTGAAACTTTCGCAGGTCAAAAGGTGGCATAAACCTTAGACAAAAAGAAATAATTTCACACTTATTTCAGCAGTTTCCACTGAAAGACTGGCTTGTTCAAGGCCCCATCTCTTTTAAAACATTACATCAACTTCAGTAGATGTTACTTGATAATACTCACTGAGCTCCTAGCAATTACTACTCTTTTTTATTTGCATATGAGTTGTTTTAGGGACTATCCAGGCAGAACGGTAACAGCCACATGCCCTAGAAAGCTTTCAGCCTCAGCAGAAGACAGATAACACCTAAGATAACTGCACTGGCCAGAAATCCAGGGAATGTTGACATCTTCCCGATAATAATTTCTTAGAAAAGCTGTCTGAAGATGACTGAAACTGGGATGCTTTGGAAACACCAAAAAATGTGCACTCTGAAATATGTAACAGGAAGGTGGCAGAGCCTTGGAGCACAGGTCAGTGGGAGGTGGAAGGGAATGTACCAACAGCAAGTGAGAGACAATCACGAGGCTGAGAGTACACCATAGCTGGCCTTGGAGAAACAAGCATTTCACTTGCACCTAATCTGGCAGAGACATCACAGAATTTATTTAAGCAGAGAGGTAGCCTTGGAAAATTAGTTTTGCAGTAGCAGGCAAGGATTACATGAAAGCCAAGAAGAATCCTGCAGTAACAGAGGCACAAGAGGAATATTTAACCTTGTGAATAAAATCTTCACATTACTGAGTACACACATCCAGATTTAAGCATCACCTGGATACAGAACAGTCCTAGACAAAGATGATGCTCAATCTAACTCCTAATAGTAAACATCGGTGCCATTTTTCCAGATTTCCTTTTTAAAGATTAAAAAATGAATTCTAAAGGAGATCTGGATGCATTTTCACCTTCTACTGAAGAATAACAGGATCATTTCAAGACACAAATGAGAGGCACACACCAGAGAGCAATGGAGGAAGTTCTCCAAGGCTTAGAGTGAAAGTGCAAGTTCTGTATCCCCAATCCTCTCCAATGGGTGGATTGGCACAAAAGTATGAACATCTTTAAACACAGGATGTTACACAGTGTGATCACAGGTGGCTGCTTGTTTTACTCGACAATGGGAATAGCTATGAGAGAGATTTTTGGCAGATGCAATGTACTATAACCAGCTGAGTTCATCTTTCCTTCTCCTTGCTTTGTGTAAAGATGATCTCCTCCATCAGAGCGTCTCCAATGTAATTGCCAACACATTCCCTGCCCACTGTGCCCAAGGAGCTGTGATTCATCCAGGTATGCACAATCCAGAGCTCAGGGAAACATGGTGCTGTTCTGAAACCAACAGCAGCCATACGACTTCAGGGACTGGCTTTTGATCTGGCAGCAAGCAGAGGGATGGTACAGTTCAGATCATCCCTTGAACATCTCCAATGGCATGTACTCTTCCTTCTTTATTCATTTATAACAAGCTGACAGCTACTTCCATGTGCAGGAAAGGGTTTGCCTTCAATTATTAAGAGAAAGGGACAGGGAGCAGGCTTTAACAGCAGTGTTAAAGACTAAGCACAAAAATGCACACTGGTGTGATAAATTTATCAGTTGCCAAGCTTTCCATTTGACTTTTTAAACACCAGCACACAGCCTCAGTCCAGAGTCTGTGCAGAGACTTTAGCAGTCCAGAGTCTGATGTTAATAACTCAGCAGCTCATTGGATACCCAGTAAAGTCTTCAGGCACACAGGACAACGTGGCTTTCATTGGTAGTTTTCCATCAAAGCTCTTTGTTTCCTTTCCAATTTAAGTCAGTCTCTCACCATTATTGATCAAAAGATAGAAACACTTAATAATTTCTTCTTCAGCAAACCAGACAAGGTTTGATTTATTTACATCACATCATAGCACTTGCTATCAAATACAACTTCCATGCCTTATCTGAGGATGCAAAAGATAAGGAAAACCAGGATCCTCTTGGTACTATGCAACTTGCACAACTCAGTCACAGGTGGCTGCTTGTTTCATGTGGCTGTGGAAATGCACCTGAGGGCTTATTTTTGGCAGATACTGATCTACTTTAACCAAAGGATTTTAAGTGGTTCAGAAATGCTTTTGTACATAGAAACCCTGTGAAACAGTTCCAAGCACTTCCTCTTAGTCCCTATCTTTCAACACCAAGATTTGCTCTGGTACAAAAGCATGAGCAGATGGAGGAAAACAGGAGTCAACAGTGAGAGACTAATGCAGAAAATAAGTTTTTAAGAGCAGACTGTGCAAGCATGCACCACACCTCCGCCTGTGGCTCTGCTGTGAATGAGGTTAGACAGCTTGGAAAGAAAAGCCAGAGACAGAACTGCTTCAACATCAGCAGAATCTGGTTCATTACAGATGTATTTCTGCAGCAATGCTGGGTGATGTATGTGGAGGTTTTGGAGGTTTTGTTTTTGCAATGGATAGAAGTTGTGAACACACTGTTTTTTTCTGCCTTCAGAGAGGACAAATCTCATTTCAGAGGTCACAAACCTAAGAGGACTCTGATATCAGCACAATGTCTCAAGTTTTACTTTGGGTAGTTCAAAGGACCCCAAAATGAAGGTTCTGACAGGAATGGCAAAATTTGAACAATATGATTGAAAATGAGGGAGAGCTGGGAGAAGTTTTTGAGATTTTGGAACTGACCTTGAGAAGAGTGAAAACCCACAGTATTTCAAAATTGCACTTGCCACTTTGTTAGATCTCCTTATGCCATGATTTAATAACATAAGGTTTACGTAAGAGAACACCATTTTGCTTTTGGAGTAAAACTGGAATCTCAAACAAATCTCTCTGTGAATACAGGAGTGGCATAATTCATTAATTCATTCATTAATTCCTGTCCTCAGTGTCCATAGGTCTCTGGAGGCACAGAAAATTGCTAGGGAAAGGCAGTATACTTGCAAAGCCCAACTCTCATAATTAAAAGAGCAGCAGCTATATTCACTTGTTCAACCTTCATTCAGCCTGTTGCTGAGTTCCATTATTAGCCTTTAATTGCATGGCCTTGCAGATTTTCCCGCTGGATTCTTGCTATTGACAGAAAAAGCATTCAATTTATTAATCTTTCTCATTGTTTCTCACCAGATATTTATCTCATGCTGGCATCAGCATAAGGTCTTGTAAAAAAATCCACAGTCCTTTATGTGCTGTACTCATCCAAATGCCCTAATTCCTTACAAATACAAACATATTTACTTTCAGACAGCTGTTAGGCAATATTGTGCTGTTTCCCCATTTTATTCATAAAGTCCAGGAAAATTATTGGAAGTGAAGATTAACAGTAGTGATAATCACTCTGCTGCCTGGCATAAAAACTTTGGCCAGTGTGATCTGCAAACAAAGTGCTAGCATCTCAACTTGTGCTGGCTGCAATCCACACCCCGAAAAAAACCCTCTTCTACCCTGCAAAAGCAAACCTCTATAATTTTTTGTTTAGAATAAATCACTCCAAAACAGGCTTAAGGATTTTAGGAAGAAATATTCCCTGAGGATGATGCCAGGTTTTCTCAGCAGGGTCTTTGACTATGAACTCGTTTTCGTTTGACATGATATATGCCCTCAGCTATGTATCTTCCATTTCATGCAAATTTGGGGAATTTTGAAGTTCAACATTCCAAATTTGAATCCAGAGGAATCAAGCACAGTCTATTTAAGCAGTAAAGTCTCTGACCTGTACCTGGCGACTTCTGATTTATATCTTGTTGTACTGATATCCTCTATTTTATATATCTAATCTTTTTCAGTGTCACATCATGCCTTTTAGCAATTTTTTGCCCTGAAAAAGTGGGTGTCTTCTGGTTCCTGTGAAATTTCATTCCAGTAACATGTGTTTATGACCTCTGTATGTTTTTCATCTTGAACAGACCTTAAGAACTACACTGCAAATGCCAGTAATATCCTAATGCATTGCTCTTTCTTCTTTAATTTAGCTGTCATGGTAAAGGTTGTACGTGGTTGATCGGATACACAGTAAACAAATGTTCCTGTGAATCTCACTGCAATTCTGAGTAAGAGAAGCCCCCACAAGCCAACAGATGTATTTAACCAGCAGTTAGGCTGAATTTCTTTTATATTAAGAAGCCTCTCTGCAGACCTGTTTCTTCTTAGACCAAAGAAATGCAGAACTGTAGATATAGGCTTTTGTCTTGAAGCTGTTGACAGAGGCAAATTGTTTAACCATCTTTTTTCTTTCCCTTGCACAGCTCTCATGTCAGTACTAGCATCTGCAACTTTATGGATCAGTAATTTGGAAGGAGAACGCACATTAAAAAAAGGTAAGACTACAGAATAGTGTCTCTAGTTTTGGGAAGACTTTAGCTCTTGTTTAAGGGGATGATCCTGCTCTTCATTTCTGAGGGTGGAATCTGGATCTCTTGAAGAACAGATCTTTCTGAATAACTCCATTTGCAGACAGGTATATTCTACATTAAGACTGATGGCTGCCCATATAGTTTATCCATTTTTATTCTTTCTTGTGGAGGTTACCAAAAGAGAGAAAAAGATCTTGCAGTGGTGAATACTTCTACTAAATATTGAATTTCTAGGATGTGTAGACAGACTTTGCCTTGCATGGCAATTATTTTTTGCATATTTCTGACAGAAAAAGTGGCTAATGATCTCCTGCAAATCTTTTTTTTTTCCCCTAATTTAACTTTGTCTAGATTAAATATTAGACAGTGCTCTGCCTCTCACAAGCCCTTTTAAGAAACAATTTTCTCCTTCATTATTCAATCAGAAAAGGATTATGTTTGAGAAATTGCAAGGTTGTACCTAGAGATAGAAATCCAAAGTAAGGACCCCTTCCTTAGTCCACTTAGACCAACACTTCAGCATATGTATTGAGTCCTATAATGTCCATCTAAATCCAGTGGTTTAAAAAAACCTACTCTTTCTGGCAAGAGCTTACCTCTGAAAAAATAAGTATTCTTAATTGGAGCTAACTTGAAGTGAAATCCTAGTGGAGATTAGGCAGGCTTTAGTTATTCCTATAAGCTAGAATTAGGGTCTTTGGGGTGTTGTCTTCATAATAACAATGACAAAATCAAATGTGGTATGGTATATTCATGTTTCCTGACTCCCAGTTGATATAAATCCACAGCCAGACCTTGTGCAACATGAAACAGTACAAATACACAGCCCAAACCCCTCTGATGCCCTTAGCTGCCCACACAAGTTCCCTTTACTGTGCTTAGCACCCAGGACCTGTGTGCTGCTCCCTGACACTGAGAACAGACCCTGTCCCAAGCCTTTGCACCCTGCTGCAGCCGACAGCAGGAAGTCTGCTTTGGCTCTGCTAAAGTGATGCTAAAAGAAAGTCAGACTTGATTTTTTTTGGCTGCAGATACGCTGAAAGAAATCAGTGAAAAATCCGAGGGCAACCTCAATCCACTCAAACCTCAAGTCACAGTGGCTGTGGCCTGCAGCAGTCCCTCCAGTTGCTGTGGTGTGCCATGAATTCCCCCTGCTCTGCTTTCCTGCTGTGCACTTGTGCTGCGGTGGATTTTCTGCCCCAACCCTGCTCGCCCTGGGAAAGCAGCACAGCCAACAAAACCATCCTGGATCATCTCCAGCTGCTTCTGCTCGTTGATTGCCACTGGGCAATTCCACACTGCTTAGAAAGAACATCCCATGCAATGACAGTCAAAGCAAAGGCCAGCAGACAGCCTGAATATTTCTGCGTCATGGAGGACTCCCTAAAGGGCAAATTCTTCCATTTCTAAAAAAAAGAATTCTCTTCTTATTCTAGGTCACTTGTGGAACCACACAGATAACAGATCTCAACAATACATCACTAATGATAAGGTCCAGGGCTTTCAGAATGTGTTTCTGAAGGCAGGCATTTTATTTAGGTGTCTAAATGGAGGAGGCAATTTTCACCCACTATTTCCAAGACTCACTTCTGAAAGCACTGGCCCTGCTATCACTGGTGTACCTGGCTATTGAAAAATCAAACAGGCTGCTCTGGGTGTTGCACCAGGGAAAGGAAAAGTGCAGTGGTCGCTGTAAACACTGATTTGCTCAATAGGTTGGGACCAGCCACAGTACCCTGTGTGCCACAAACATTGCTATTTTCTGACTGACTGTGACCACACAGGACTGAGTCACCTAATTTTAGCTGCCAATGCAATGTAGGCAGCTCATAGGCTGGAAACAGCAGTCTGGATTTTATCCCAAAACACACTTCCCTGCTCCCTACTCCACGGAAATTTTTGTTGCAGCTGAACAGCTTGCAAATAATAAAGTCTAAGCACGCACAGGCAAAGGATGATTTTGCAAAATGTAGAACTGATCCTTGGCTGCACATGGATTCTGGAGCACCTGGATGGTGCTTCCCCACAATCTCCTCTGTGGTTCAGGGGAAAATTCAACAGCCACTATTCCAGGTGGTAAAATAATTACTATTGGCTGCAGAAATTAAATGTCACTGAGCCATAATCAAAATATTGTTTTGTTTTTAAAGAACACTTCAGCTCGAAGGCCACTGAGTTCATCTCTGACTGTGCTGTGTCTCGACACATGGGAGGAAAAATACATAGCCTTGTTTCCACTTTTCTCTATTCTCACCTGAATGACTGGATCAAGGTTAAACAACCGCAGACAGAAGGAAAAAGATCACTGAACAGGAGTGGAAATGTGAAATACGTCAAATGGCATTCTTTTTTTTTTTTCTTCTTGTCAGATGTGCTCAGGGGTTGTGGCCAACCAGGCAAGAACAGGCAGCTGTCTGCAGAACGGGACATTTGTGACGGTGAAGTCCTATTGGGGTTTTTTTGGGACAGTTACATATAAAACACCAAAGGAATGGCTCAGAACTACAATCCCCACCTACAATGTTTCTTTTCCTTTACACTTACGGTAATGATGTTTAGGCAACAGTTTGCTTTTTTCAGTTCCCACCTACGATTCATTGTGAAACTTGGTAAGATTGGCCATGTACTCCATGAGTATGTGGATAAAGACATTTTTCTTCAACACCTTTTTGCTGTATTCATGAACCTGTCCATTTGGTTCATTCCTTACAGGGTAGAACATAGGTGGCATTGCTATCCCTCTCATGTTTATTACTGTGTGTATGAAACAGATGGTTTCTGAAATTATTAGCCTGAAATCAAAGTTTCTACCCTAATCCTGAGCATGGGTGCAAAGGAAACAAATTAATTTGGCTATACCACAGGACAGCTTTCCAAACTGTACAGTGAGTGCTGCTATTTTTTTTTTTTTTACTTCATAAGCATAAAATTAGTATTTTAGGTTGCCTAGACTTGTGACTCATATAAATGTAAATTTAAATTAACTTCACTGATGTTAAGTCACTTTATTTAATTCAATTCAGAACTTCATGGAATATCTGAGTCCTAGTCTGCTTAGTGAAACCCAACTTTCTACCAAATAAAAACCTCTCTTATGCCATTCCCAGTTGCAGAAATAATACCTAAGGAAATACCCTCTGACAAATTCTTCAGGAATAAAACATTTCCAGTAGACAGACAATATCATTTTAAAGGCAACCTTGAATGAGAACCTTTGACAACTGATAATCTTTTCAGTACCTGTGGATTACCTGCTGCTGGAAAACTGTCACGTGGCTGAACACTGCTTTGGCAGATGAGTTTGTCTTTGCTTGTAATTAAGACCAAATTTACAAAAACACTTGTCTGTATTACCCTCAGAAACACGAATCTGTGAGCAAACTGGTGTTAGAATAAAAATGTACTACCATTCACGTATGGAATGGCAAAATGCAAGGCAAAACAGTAGAAGTGACAAAAGATCAGCCTACATTTTTATATTTCACTTCATTAAAACAAAAGTATCTTTAAATCCCTTATTATGCTGCCTTGTTCTTTTTAGAACACTGCCTTGTTGTCATTCACAGGGTTAATGTTCTTGTGGGTAGTTAGTTACAGGTTTGGTCATCTCTCACTCATCATTTGGGTAGAGATGTACATTAAAAGGGTACATTTCTAAGTCAAAGACAGGGGCACACACAGAAAGCGTTATTGAATGTCCCCAGGGTCCCTTTAGCCACAAAGCAGCACAAGTTTTCACACTGCTGCTGTGTGCTGGCAGGGAACAGACCGACACCCACATGTGCCCAGGTGCGAGCTCAGTGACCACAGTGCCCAGAGGGATTTCTGGAGGTGCAGGTTTTGGCACGTGCACACAGAGAGCTCCTGGCTGGTCTCAGGTTTCCTGTCACTGAGGAAAGGGGGCACCAATGTGCATGTGAGAGGAACTGTTAGCACCCTGGTAGGAACTGCAGTGCTTGTGTTGCTGCAGCTTTTGTGACCTATGGTTGTGAGTGAATCCAGGTTTGTAAAGGGAAGTTTTCATTTCTGCCCCTAAGTGGTGGTTGCTTACTGGTGTGACAGCTCACAGACTTAAAATACACCAAAGGCATGAAAAATATATATATTCTTTTCTCTCTGTGATATATTCAGCTTGAAATTCAGTTATGGACAGGGGATTTCTTTTTCCCCACATGAATATGACTACCCTTAGAATGCTAGGAAGAGTATCTATTATACACTACAAGAACAGTACATTCCCCCAAAGAAAGCACACTAGTTTAATTATATAAAATTATTTCTAAACAAATCATAAATAAATCATGTCTACCATCTGTGCAGTAGATGTGGTTGGTAAATATAAGAAATGTAGCTCTAATAAAATGTGTAGATTGTGAAAATTTGGTTAATCTTTAAATAATAGAAAATTTTGGGTTTGGTTGGAAGGGACCTTAAAGCCCATCTAATTCCAACACCCCTGCAATGGGCAGGAAACCTTCCACCAGACCAGGTTGCTCAGAGCCACATCAAACCTGGTCTTGGAACACCTCCAAGGATGGGGAGTACACAACTTTTCTAGGCAACCTGTTTTGTGCCTCTTACAGAAAAGAATTTCTTCCTAAATCCAATCTAAACCTACCCTCCTTCAGCTTAAAGCCATTCTCCCTCGTCCTTTGCACCTGCAAAAAGCCCCTCTTCATCTCTCTTATACCTTTACATATTAGAAGGTGCTATAAGGTTTCCCTGGAGCCTTCCTTCTCCAAGCTGAACCAAAGTCTCTCAGCCTGTCTTCACAGGAGAGGTGTTCCAGCCCTGTGATCAACTCACTGGCTCTCCTCTACACTCATTCCAGAGGCAATTTGGTTGGCTGTGCTAGCAGAGCCTGTCTGGGGAAACTGTCAGCACATGGAGCTTATGTGCAGCTGCAGATCTCAGAACAGCACTGCTGTTCCTGTGCCAGCATGGGAAGTGTGCCCTGTCAGCAGCACTGCTTCTGGCCACACTCAGCACTGATCCCTCTTCATACTGCCCCCTCCCACCACCTTCAAGAGTATTAATTAAAAGTGATTCATAAAAAGCTTTCACTAGGTAGCAGCTGATTCCTAGTCCAGACAGCCCTCAGCGAGAGCCAAGGAGTTCGGCCATCCAACCTCGTGTGCTCTTCCTGCAATTCACAGCAAGTATGTCAGCACTGCCATAAATGTCACACCTCCTGTGACAGGGCTTCATGGCAGCCTCCACTAACTGTTGTCACCCTCTTAGTCACCCTTCCTCCTGGAGTTACCAGGCACTGCACTGACCTGCAGGAGCCAGGGCTGGCAGCCAAGCAGGACGGGCTCAGGAGGAGGCTTGTGCCACTTCTCTGCTCCACTGCTCTCACCTGGGTAGCAAAGCTTGGTTACTTCACAATCTTCCTTGCAATAATTTTGAAAAAAGCCTGTTAGGGAAATTGAAAATTTTAAAGAGTATTTCAGTATCCTTACACTTACTTACACTTTTTATTTAAATCCAGTGAAATTTGTTGTGAGCTCAGGAACTTCCCTTACCCTCATGGACCAATCCCGCAAATGCACCCAGACCCACCAAAGACTGCTGGGTCTCCAGAGTGCTCCTGCAGCTGATGCACACCACAACTTCCACCAAAGCTGTTCTGTGGACTCCCTCTTTGGGGATCATTTGATAATAGAAAAGTAGGCATATGAATAAGGCACATTTTCAGCCAGATTACAAAATACTCTTTCTGCTCACCATATAGCACTGGAAACAGACTTCACACCAGACCAGACTTTTGGTCTGATTTGATCAAGAGGAACAGGAATTTTGGTATAGGTAGGAGAATCACTTCCTTTAAAGCCCCAAGGAAGCCAATGTACCACCAGATCCAGGTATCAATCCTGCTTGCCAAGCCTTACAGAGGCTCCAGAAACAGTCACAGCCTTTGCCCTGGTGAAGGGAACTGTAAGGTCAGATCCAGCTTGAGGGGACTGAGAACCAGACCCAGCACACAGCTGGGGTAGCCCTGGCAGCCTGTGGCACCAGACACTATTCCTGCATCCAAAGGAATGCATGACTGCTGTCCCCCAAATTTCATGTTTTCTTTTTATGCCTAATTGTACTCAACCTCACAAAGGACTTGCCCCAATGATATTGAGGTTCCACAGCTTGTGTGTCACATAAAAAAGGAATGCCTCACACTGGCTTCAAGTGCGTTGCATTTTGACTGTACTTATTGTTATGTTTTATTACATATTTACTTTTACTTACTTCAATTTTCTATAGTCTGAAATATGCTTCAAATACTTCATGAAAGAAGTAAAAATAACCTTCTAATTTACCAACAAAGTCATCTCCCAGAATGAATCAGTAAAACCTCCAAGCCATTTTCAAGTAAAATGATACCACATTGCCAGAATGACAAGCACAGAATTGCCTCACAGATGATAAACCAGAACTGAATTTGAGAAACCTCATGTAGACTTTCTACTGTGAATCATCCTTTTTTAAAAATTATTTTTAGCTGGAGGTTGAAGATAGGGTGATTCATCCCATTCTGAAATTGTTTTCTGTTTCAATACAATACAACTTTGTTTTCTGCCACATCTTTTGAGCACTACTGGGAGAGCAGAATAAGAATTAAATGAGTCCCAGCAGAAGAGAAAAACAAGTCTGGGGACAGAAGGAGGCATTTTCCGTCCAAGATTTAGGAAGGAGTGGAGCAGCAATGAGGCAGAGTTTTACAAAAAAGCCTCTCTAAAGGCAAACAAAATTAATGTGTTTAAAACAAAACCAAGGTTTCTGAAGGCAGAGAGAGAAATGGTCAGTACTAGGTGAAAAAGAGGAAATTGGGAGATACGGGCTTTACAAACAGTGAGGCCCTGGGAGCTCTTCCTTCACCACCAGGGGAGCACAGGGCTTGTGATGTGCAAAGGCCATAGCAAGAAATAAGCAGGTTAAGTAAGGTTTGGGAGTGCATCTCTTGCCCAAAATGAGGATGTCTGGCTTTGAGACTTCTAGCAAGGAAGCTGAAACAAACCCACAAATTTTCTTCCTCAGACAGCCTGAGTGACTGGGGGTAGCCACTAGCTGTGACTAATGCCACAGAGGTTCTTACCAGTGCCAACACCGTGCAGGTCCTGCATCTTGCAGCAGGACATAACTGGCTGGCACTGAAGGCACTCACTCAGGTACCTCTTACCTATAAAATTAGGAGGAAAATATTGCCTGTACATTTAATTCTCAGAGCCCTGGGTAAAGTCATGTATTTGGTGAAGTCATTCCAGGAAAATTGTTTGCCGGCCTTTAGTGTAAAGAACTGTCTTTAGCTCCTGGCTGCCCTCACAGGCAGTTTTGCAGCATATAAACAACAACATTGGTGAGGAACAAGGCACTAATCAGGTCAAGATTTCAGGTTATTTACTTCCCTCCTAGATAATGGTCTATCAAAATATAAACCACCCCACCCTAGTTTCAAAACACTAACATGCAGCACTAAGGTGGGGTAACCCAAGGGCATTCCCTCCCTGCTGTTTTCTTAACAAAACATTATTCTTGAGCTTTATTCCAGCAAGAGCAGTTGGGCACAGAAACAATGTCTACTAGACCCACCTCAAAGATAATCTTGATTGCTGCCCACATAAAGCATCAAGTATTTTTTGCATAAGACACAAAAAAAGGGCATTTCGGAACCATTGAGGCACAGGATGGTGAACGCAGCTCCTGAAATAGTCCTGCTGCTGCCTTTTCTGTGAATGGATACTCAAGCCTCTCTCCTGGCTTACCTGGACTGCACGAGGGTTTGGGTGGCACCTGGCCTGGTGTGGATCCCCATGAGGGAAGCTCTGCCATGGACCTTGAAGCTCTCAGGGGTCAGGGATTAAGGGCAGCTTTCCTGTGTGCCAGCTCTTTTCCTTTCTAAGAGGCAACTGAGCTTTATCCTGCATTGCTGTACACTCTGTAAAGCAGCAAAGAAACAAAAAGGAAGATATAGATATTTTTTATTTATATAAACTATTTTAAATTTACTTAGATTTCTAAAGCAAATAAAGTGCTTTGAGATACACAAAGCTGCTTGTCATGGAAGCAGTATCCAAAAGGAAACACACTCATTCTCTTGTGTAAGCTAAGTTAGAGAATGCAACCTCCTGGTGATTCCTCTTAGCTCCTACATAAATCCAGCAAACCCTTCTCCTGAGCCTCACATCTCCCTAAATCTCAGCCTTAGCAAGGAAGGATTATGCATGTATTTTGTAAAACCTTTTGTAAAAAGACTGCACGGGTTTTGAATTGAAAGCCTTCAAGGCATTTAATAATTTAGAAATAATATGACAATAACTTAGAAATAATATGACGATTTGTCTTTTGAGTTACTTCCTACCGTATCCTCTTGATGAAATGAAGGCTGCACGCCTTCACAATTTTCCATTTAGACAGAATTCCACCAGTTTAATCAAAGTGAAACATTAGGTACTGTTATGGTCCTTGTATCTTCAGATTTCCTTGCTGATAACCCACATACTATCCGTTAACCCATTGCATCATTCACAAGAATAAACAACCTGGGCTCTGCATACAGGAAGCTGAACAAAAAGGAAATAGACAACATTAATTTTCATGTACATATTTTCATCTCTGTAGAGACCAGACTGACATATTTTCACAGATCAAGGTGGTCCTTCAGATGTACCTGTCAAGTTCCCTATGGATACATAAAAGCACTTCCTGTTTTTAAAGTTTGAGCCTTTTTCATTTAAACCACCATTACATCACTCCTACTAAAGGATGGAAGTGCAGAAGTCAGATTTACTTCCCATTCACTGCTATCATCTATCCTGCAATATTAAGGGTTAGGTGCTTGTGTAATGCCAACGATCAGCACCTCATGTGTTCAAACATTTACACAATGGAAGGGGCAATGGACAATATACACATTTACTTGGGGACACAGACTATAAAATCCAGACTTCTTTTACTTAACAAGGTAAGGAAGTCTTTCCTTAATTTCAGTAAAAGGAAGGTGTTTAATACTCTGCTCTGCAGAGGTGGAAGCCCTTCCAGACTCTTAGCTTAGCTCCTCACTTCAGGCACAGAACCATATCTCCCCCTCTTCTGAGGTACGTAGATGGGAGAAGGACTCAGTGAACTTCCCAATGGAAGATGCAAACAATTATTCACAAGCAACAAATTAACAATGAGAAATCATGGACTTTGTCCCTGCCAGAAAAAAACGAATGTGGTTTGGTGTAGCCAGACATAATCAAACCAGATTTATCACTGTGGGTGGCCCCAGTTCCAGCAAGGATGGAGTTCCCTTTCTTCACAGCAGTGCCATTGGGGCTGTTCTTTGGATTTTTGACCAAAATACACTCACAAGCACACCAGTGCTTTGTCTGTGGCTGAGCAATTCTTGCACAGCACCAAGGCTCTCTCCAGAAGGCAATTTGTTGCACACTTAATTTTGGTGATAGTATTAAAGACTAATTTTTCAGTCTCTCCAATAAACCTTTAGTGGGTTTGAATCAAGTTATTTGGTCCCTAAGTTATTTCAAGGGCTGTTTATGAGATGTGTCGCTGATTTTTGCTGAAATTATTACAACAAAAGATTTTAACCAGTAGGTTTGTTCTGAAATTCTTTTAAAGATTACCTTTCAATGAATCAATACAGGCAGAAGATTATTGCTTGGGACATTTTGGTGGATGTAGAATTCCTTGAAATGTAGTGGACAGCAGGCTAAACAGTGAGCCAGTGCAGCTGCTGGGAAGGTCAGGAATGGAAGTGCTGTCCCTGGAGGTGTTTGTGGGCTAGCACTGCTCTATACCACATCCAGCCCCATCTGTGCTGGGCAGGACCTGCCTTCCCAAGGCCCTCTGTGTGCATGCACTTATTTGACCTCAAACCCATAGAAATCATTAACTTTTCTCCTGAGAAAGCCCAGGAAGATCTCATGTTCCCAAAAGTGAAGGTCCTCTGTGCAGCAGGTATTTTTTCCTCTCCTTTCCATGCTGTCTCAGGAAATAAGCACCTGTACTTTGAACACCTCCCCCTTTTCCGATAAAACAGTTTTCCTTAGCTCTAAGATACTTGTCACTCTCACAGTGCTAAGTGGAAACACTGTCCTCTGCAAACAAACCCACAAGACAGAGACAATGAAATACTGTCTCTCCACAGCACTGGACAGGAGATATTTTTTAAAGCTGCTTCTGCATTGTTTTTTCACTGTAGCTCTGGTGTAAGTCAGTTACAAAGAGAGAAGAGGTGGCAAGAAAGTGAAGCAGCTGAACTCACAAGTGTAGGGAGTTTTCACCTTCTGTCTCTCAGCAGAATATCTATATTACTATTTTCTGGGGATAAGTGTACTTAGAGCTGCTGACACTATCCACAAGTCCACTAGAGAGCAGCTATGCCTCACGCTCAGCGAGGTTCTGCTTTAATTCATTTCTCTGACATTTATTGCACTTCACTCAAATGACTAATCAGCCCTGGAAAGCTTTCTCAGTACTAGACTGAGAGACAACAGAGGTGTGGACTCAGCTGCTCTGATTCATACACAGGTGTGTCAGTGCTCACCCCTGCCACTGGGCTGCTCTTGTTCATGCAGTGTCCTTCTTGAAGAAATCTCAGCTCATAAGAGAAGAAAAGTAAATTAACACCTTGGACGTGCAAGTTCCCTTGAATCCCTTCAGTAAGGAATATACCAATTTCTTGGAAGAAGTCCAGGGCTAAAGGCAGCCAAAGAGACTGTCATTCCAGGCAATGGATAAAATAGCTAAATAAGGTTATTTTACCTCATTTTCACTAGGTGCAATAAAGTGCTGTGTTGGTCTAAAGAACTAATAAGGCACAGCAGTCCAACAGCAACCCATATTAGGCCATTTTCCACTAACTTATGGAAGATTTTAAATAACTGTGAAGAATGATTTACACTAATGAGAGGACGATGTATGGTATGAAATACAATTTTATACAGAGAAGACAATTTAATGTACAAAATACTGGCTTCTCCTGACCATCCTCTCAGCCTCAATAAAAACATGACGTTTTCTTCCTTAAATATCAAGTAGCAGCATAAATATAAAGATAGATTGAATTCCAGAAGTTTCACTACTTATCTTTTTGTCAGAGAAAAAGGAAACTACTACCTGTCCAAACAGCTGGCAAATCCTCATTCCTGAGCCTGGTAAGTTAATGAAAATTGTCCTAGCTCTGTTAAAAGCAGACAAAAATTATTAAGACAGAAGTTCTTTTACCTTTAACCTACATTATTCCCACCCCTTATGAACTGCCTTGAAGTGTCTGGGTATTTCTACTTTGGCACACTGGCTTACTAACCTTCCTTTTTTATATCAGATCACTTCACCCTCCTGCATCGAGGAGGAAGGACAAGAACCATCTTCAGGCTTTTTATGCCGAAGGTCTGGTTTTACTTGCGTCCTTTTTCTTTGTCCTCCATTTTCTGGAATACTGGTTACTCACTGTATATAACCCTGGCACTGTTTGTCACCTGTGGAAAAACAAAAATTTTTCAGAGCACATATACTGAATCATAAAGATCTAAGAAAGTACAGAGAATGACTGTAAATGTTAGACTGGTCACCTAAACAAGGGAGAGCATCTGATTTTTTTAATTTGACAGAAACCATATGAAGTGGCATAAAATACACTGAAACTACAGAGACGATCAAGAAAGCTCACCACAGGTTGGACATTCTGCATTAAACAATGAAGAAAGGTTCCTTCCTCAGCTTTTAAAACTATTTCAAATAAAACTTCATAATTAAATATAATTGATGGAAAATTGAAATTATCATATGCAAGTGTCAGCACGGAACATTTTAATATTTCTAGTTATTTATTAGCTTTGACATAAATTGGTGAAACTTAATAAAATCAATCAGAATATGATGAGCAGAGCTGAGAAGGAAAGTGTGCACAGAACAAGGTCTACTAGTAAAGGAGAAAACAGTGCAGCTCAGTCAATGAGTAAGGAGAGCTTCCATGGCACATGATTTTATCAGAGGGTAGAACTGTTTAATCTCTGCTCAATTTAAAGGCAATTTAAAGTGAACGGTGACATTTCTCTCAGCGTGGCCAAATCAGACGTGGAGAGGGCAATGGCAAGGAAAAGAGACAAGAAAAAAAATCTACAGGGTCTGTTGCTTCTCTGCCATACTCTGCATTTTTCACAGCACCTTTGAAAACAATGTTCTTTAACCTTTCCCTGCAGATCCGCCATAACCGGTGTTTGAAAGCGCCTCAGCCTCCTTTGATCTCCGGGTATTGTTTTGGAAATTACATCTTTGTCTCCTTTTTTCTTCAGGCCGTTTCTGAGATTCTTGTGAGTTTTCCTGTTCTCAGGTTTAATGTTTCCATTTCCCTTCACGTTTTTGCCCTTTGTGCAGCACTATCAAGTACAAGTATTTTGCAGCCTTTGGAGTGCCATCAGCATCTCTTCTGACTTTTCAGCTGTGCCCTCAACATAGGGGCTCAAACCTGCAGAAGGGGAGATTTAGGAGATGCCACTATCCTGGGAAGCTTAGCTACCAAGCAGAAAAGGCATTGACAGGGTTTTTCCATGGGTTGAATAACAAAGTAGTTATGTAATCCTTATGATAATCAGAAGAGGAAGATCCAGGAGTGGAAACTGAGCTATATGGGAAGGAATGATGAATCCTATGATATTGCTTCTGGGCAAAATCAGGGTGCTTCAAAAGAAAGCTAATCCTTGGTTATCTGCCTATCTGCATATCTTGTAGTGATAATGGGAAAAATGTGATTTTCAAAAGCCACCATTGTTCTGGGCTAGGATCTTCAGTGCTCCTTGTTTGCCTTTTGGTTTCCCACGAGTTGCACTTCAGAGAAACAGCACTGTCCTGCTCAAGGAACGGGTATCCATTGTAAAGTCTGCAAGAAGTTCATAAGTAACAGACAAGAACGTTGTCCTTGTCCAGAAGAGTATTTTTAGAGACCAGTTTTACTATTTTCTTGTATTTTCATCTACAGATGCAGTCATCATATTTACTGTCTCAGGTTTCTGAAAAGAAAACACAAGCAGGACAAGACACCTTAATTTTCCAGTCAAAGGTACAATGTTAGAATAACACTTTTAATTTTTTTTCCTTGAAAAGGAACAACTCTCCTGAATGGACCAATGAGATAGTAATGAGGAATTAAAATCTATGGTCTTCTATTGATGTTTTGACATGGAAATTACTGAAAATTATTAAGATACCAGTCATCCCTCTGAAATAGCTAAGTGGGTGATCACACTTTCAATCTTTATTCACACAGAAGTCTTTGACTAATGTTTTCAGACAGATTTTGGCACTCCCACAATCACACTGAGTAGTTCTTTTCACACAAATAGTAATTTGATTTACATTTCAGCAAAGAAACTTTGTTTTATTAACTTGAATGTTATTTTTCTTATCCTTTGTTTTCTATCCAGAGGTCTTTGCTCATTTTTAATTCATCCCCATAGGTTCACTTAGAAGGAATGGTGTACATGCTTCTGGGAACTTGCCTGGCAGAGGCAAAACTGTTGCTGGTGAAAACTCAAAGTTTGGGCAGTCACTGCAGTTGACAGTGAAGGGAATGGGATTTGCCAATATTAGAGGTTCATGTGTCCTGTACTGCTAGAGCTCAGCTTTCTGGGGAGTTACAGAAAGGGAGGCACTCACCAGAGCAGAAGGGAGGGGAGTGAGGGAAGGAATGAAGGCTCATGTTGTGGGTCCATGGCTCTCCTGGCTGCAGTTAAGTGATAATTCTGTGATCCTAAGAATCAATTCACTGAATGCAGTGTGGAACTCAACTACAGAAGGAAAAACACACAACTGATCAACTGTTCAATTATGTTTTGCTGTGATTGCTACTGTTTCTGCTGCAGCTCCCTCTCTGTCCTACTTTTAGATTCTTTAGTCTTGGATTTTATAAATTTATTTATTTAGACCACCTTTTCAGATGACAGATACCGCTGGTTACCTTAAATGTTTCCAGTACCATAGTTTATTTTAAATTATCTTACATAGCTCTTTGGGATTTTCTTTATCAAATTCTCAGGTGGAAGATTTTTATTTTATAATGCCTCTGTCACTTCCCACAGTTGCTTACCCTATTTGTCTCCACACTTGAGAAAATGCTTTCCTCTCATATCTGGCTCTCAGTATTTAATTTAAAATTTCCTTCCTAGACCTTAATCATAACCAAGAATACCTTGATTTGTCTTGCTTTTTGAGGTCAAAACATGCTCACAGTGCATCTTAAAACATTTCCATTACTGTTTCCACTGAATGCAAGGAAAATATGTTGACTTCATTAAAAAAAAAAAAAAAAGAATAAAATTGAACCAGAGATAATTTTCATAAATTAGATGTACAGATTTCACAGCTCAGAAACAAGGATGTCAAATATGTCCAGCCTATACAGCCTCCTACACAGAAACCACAAGACTTCAACGACAAGGCAGTGAAACCATAGCATTCAGCTTTTTATCCAAGACAAGCTCTACCCAACGGGTGCTGCTGCCTTGGTGTGCTGACTGCTCACACAATAGTTTTTCCAAGGTTCGCTTAAGGTGCTGACCTGTGAAGAGAAATGAAACTCATTATGCAAACAACTGTGCTATATAGCTTCTGAAATCTGTATGTGTGTGCACATAACAGATAAATCTGCAGGCACAGGCACACACATCCCCGCTTTAGATACATCTACTTACAGATGAAGACAGAGACATCTGGGAGAAAAGGTCATAAAGAAAAACTGGTTTTACTAAGTTACTAGCTAATCTCTTAAGGATAGTCACCTTAGCATTCTTCAACCCCCTGTAAACAATTAAACAGCAGATCTATTCATGAAGTTAAAAGTCATAACTAAGTGCATTTCATTACAAGAGTAATTAATGTATGAGAAACAGAATAGTATTCCCATTTACGAGAATTTTAGAATAGTAGAGCTACTTCTGTATTTGGGCTTTTATTGATATAACTGCCAAAATAGTAACAACAAATCCTGCCTGAACAATACCATCATACCTTCAAGAGTCTTAAATGTAGACAAGGGTGCAGAGTTAAGATCCCTCTAAGCACCTTTCCATAAGATGATTCTGCCAGAATCTTGAAATGCTGTCTGGCACCAAACTGCTGTTCCTGGAACGATGCTGCTGAGTGGGAGCCACTGGCCCCCTCAGCCTTGCATGCTAAGGAGGCACTTGTTGCATAGGAGATCACAGTTGTGTTCTGTGGTAAAGCCAGTAGAAGGGGAGGTTCAGGTTTCTGACCAACTCATTTCTACTTGCAAACTTGTCAGGTGTGCTAAGGAGAAAATAGGGTTGACAGTGAAATGATTGCAATCAAAACAAAGCTAAACAAACAAGCTCTCAAGGCCTTTGCAAGAGGGATTTCACTGTAACGACTTCAAGGCTCTATAACAGAAGCTCCTCAGATTGTGACAAACTGTGACACAGAGTAGCAGTGACCCGAAGTAGAAATTTCTTTGAATGGCTTTGCTGGTGAAGAAAGCACCTGCATTCCTACACCCTGAGAACTGCAGAGGCGGCTTCTGCCTCAGCCTTCCCTTCAGCTACGCAGTGTGACACCAAAGCCTCTCCTCTGCTGCAGGAGCTGAAGTACAGCACATCTGGTGGCTGATCCAGTGGTCTGCAGCACACACAGTGGTGGTGCTCAGGGCAAGCTGAGGAGCTGGTGTGCAAGCAAGGACTTGGAGTCACTCCAAAGGCAGGCAGACTGCATCCTCCAGTGCAATGTCACATTGCTCCTCTGTCCTCACTACTTCTTGCTGTGCCAGAGGTGCCCCAGCACAATGAGATGTGACACTGTCCCTGGGAAGACACAAAAGAAAGGGCAGGAGAACAATGTGACTGAGTTCACAGGATTTGCAATCAACACTATCATTAAAAATAATTCTATTAGAAACTGAGTATAAACAGTAAACACATATACATAGATGAAGGAGGCTACAATCTGTAGTATTCTGGTAGTACCTGAAAACCAGAAAGCAGAACTAGTCAGAAATAAGTAGTATTCAGTCATCAGCTTCTACCAATAGTAACCACAATAAAAAGGAGAAAATTGCATATTATGTTGAAGATAACTTTATGTAGAAAGTATAAATAAGGCCAAATCAGAGCAGATCTGCTGGAGGAGGGAAAAGGGGCCATAGTCCCTCAGTGGCTGTGCCCTGTGTTTAGCTTTAGACTGTGCAAGAGGGGAACAACTGCACTGCTGTGGAGATGCCTCAGCAGCCTTACCAAACCCTGGGAGTGACTTCCAAAAGAATCTGTAACATCAAACCTTTAATTCTCTTATCAAAAGTCAAACTGTAGTGTCATGCTTATCACCATGCAAGGCATGTCAGGATATAGGGAGCCCCAGCTGCCAGTGGAATAGTTACCTATGTACCAGAGACATCCATCTTGAGCCTGTAATGGTTAGGAGATTATTTGTTTTATGCTACTGATATTGTAACCCAGAAGTGACTCTCTTCTGACTTCTGCTCCTTCTGTTCATTAACAATAGTAAATGAGCAAAGGAAGCATTTTGCATTGTGCCATTCTGCATCCTCCATTCACTGTCCAACACCTCTGTGTATGTCTTCTGATTTTTCTTTCTCAGCATTTGGTATGAACATGACACACACAGTTGGGTTTCAGCACTACCACATCCCTGTTTTTCACACAGTAGACCTGTCTCTTAGTGGAATCACTGGGAAATGTGTTGGGAATGTTGGGAAACAAACAACACTCCTGTGGTAGAAAGGTGGTGCTCTGTGGGCCATCCTTCACAAGGAGACCTGCAGATCTGTCATGCATCAAAGCCCTGAGCAGCAGAAGTCCTGGCTGCCACACAGAGCCGAGCAATGACTTGCCTCAACCTCTCCCCTTCTGTGGCTTTCAGCTGAACAACTCCTTTCTGCCCTCAAATTTTTAAGAGAACTGTGGTAGCCAAACATCCTGTCAGCTGCTGCCTTGTCTTGTGAACGTGGCTGTCCTCTGGTAGTGGGGAAAGATTATGAGCACTACTGTAAAGAAGAACAAAGCTCTCTATGAAAGCTGGCACACAGCTCAGGCACAGCTCTAAGCTCTTAGTTACAGAGATCAAACTGCTCAGGCCTTACGCAGGAGCTTTTAGCTGAGATGTGAAAGGAACTGCATGATATGGCTGACTGCAGTGGCAGAAGATCCCACTGGGTCACACAGTGAGGATTCTTCCATCCTACATGCAGAGAAAATTGTGACCCAGGAGGTGGGAGGCTGCTCCCAGCACTAAAGGAGACTTAAAAGGATGTGCCCACAAGAGGACAGCTCTGAATATCTGGTTCTGTGCAGGGTGGGTCTAAGCTTATCTCAGCCTCTAGGCGTTGACAGGATGTTTCCTCAGTACAGTTTGTTGTTAGTAGTTGGTAAGGACACAAATACATCAAACAATGTACCTAAAAAGCATTACTGGCTGGACCTAGGAGCAGGAATGGAAAGAAATTGGTTACAAGTTAGCCCTGGAGGAAAAATATGGAGAATGTAAATGGTTTTATATTGCTGCTTATTAATATTTTAGTGTCTGTGTCTCCACATTCAGAGTTATATTTACTCTGATTTTTATAGCAAGTACAAGTTAAGAATAGATTTTTTTTTTCCCAGGTTAGGTTTTCTCTTTACAAAGCAAAGTTAAAAGACCAAAGAATTATACCAAAGCTTATAATAGGACAATAAGATTCCAGGCAGGTAGAACTGACTTGCAAAGCTGTCAGAAATATTTTGAAGACTATTTTTTTAAAATCTGTTTTGCAAGAATCTTTTTCCCAGTCTCCCACTTTCCAGCATAACTCTCTCTCCTTGTCTCCTACCATACCTCCAAGTCACAGATAGTACATACATGAAATTTCACATATGTAAGGTAAAAAATTCTTTGAAAGCAGGCCGATATATTGCACTTTTTTGGCTGAACCATAGCAATGACTAAGCCATGGGAAAAGCCTCCATTCAGCTCTCCTGTAAAGGAAAATGTGGGTGGGGGAACGGCCTTTCGGGGTCGAAGTCATGCAGCTCTTGGGTGGCACCGTCGCGAAGAGGAAAGAGGAGAACTCGGCCCGGCGGGGCTGGGCCGGGAGGTTTCTCACATTTCCACTTTCCAGCCATCCCTGTGGGGCCGGGCCGGCGACGGCAGAGTGAGAGAGACTGTCATTGTTTGACTCAGCATGTTCCTAAGCCACAAGAGAGCTGTGACGTATATAAAAAACCTGCTGCTCGCTCTTATCAGATAAGAGGGATATCAAGGAGTTTTCTCCACTGCCTAGACAATAGAGGAAGTCCTCCTTTGTCCTTGCATTTCACTTTCTCTGTCAGCATGGCTTCCTTGATGCAATTTTTGTGGCCTTACAGCCTCTAACACAAAACAGAAGACTATACAGCAGCTTTAGAGACCTGACGTGCAAACAGAAGTTACCACATTGTCAAACACACATTGTTTAACTTCCCATTTACTCCACCAGCTGTAAAACTGATCTCAGATATATTTAATTTGGAGTAGCTCACACAAGAGCCATCTCAGCTCCCATGATTTTGGTGGAAATCTGTCTCTGCCCCTTCAAGTCCCATGCTTCTGAAAACACACGGAATTACCCTGTGCATTAACTGAAGTTTTTAAGTGGTTCTGAAGTTGTCTGGACCAGCAAAAACATTCTGTGATCTCTTTGCATGAAACACTGCCAACCACCACATGTCACAGCTAATAGAGTCCTGTTACACATCCAAGTGGAAAGTTCCCAACCTATCAACCAAATAAAGATGTATAAATGGCTGACAGTGCTACCATGACCACCTACTGTAGCTGGGCTCAAAGAAACTTTCCCAAAGAATCCACAGTTGAAGTACTGACAATAAGAAGTAAAAGCAAACATTATCACCAGCCTGTTTCTTTACTATGAACACTTCCAATAGTAAATCAAAAAGTGGATTGAGGATAAATGAACACTCATCAACGTTACCAGGCAACAACCTAGAGAAAAGTTATGGTAAAGAGGAGCAGAGCCAAGTCCCCTCTCTGTGTAAAGAACACCACTATAGGAAATAATCTCTCCCTGTTCTCAGCAGCGTCAGGGAGGTGTTGGACAACAGACAAAAAAAATTTTGCAATGCTTCACAGGAATGGGATGGAGGGATAGAGGATAAACAGAAGTATTGGTCACCATGTGGTTCCTCAAACCAAAGATGCTGCTGATTTCCTTTAATGAACCCTAGCCATAAATTAACAGACATTTCAAATAAAACCTACTGAGGTCCTCTGTACTTCACAGTGCAGCTGTGCTCCTTATCTAAAATTGTTTTAAGATGAGTCCGCAGGGGGGGGAAAATGTCATCACACTACCTTTTCTTCAAGAAATAAGATTTCATACTATGTGGTAGAAGAAAGTATTTTTTTCTTACTTGTTTCAATTCTCATTTTTCAGGATTTCTGTTCTGTTGGGTGTTAGAAGTTATCCCTTTCACTAGGAGAGATTCTGTGTGTGCATGCATGAGACTCTTGAGTGCAGTTATGTGTATTTCACACATACACCAAAACATTTATTCCTTTAGGTTTTTCATTTTATGAATGGTGAAAAATTACTTAAGCACATAAACAGCATAGAGTAAATAATCATTTGTACACAGAAAAGAAACATGCTAGAGTATGACAGATAGAGCTCTCACCAGCTTAAACACTCATTTTTAAATGATGAAGGAACAAGTGACCCAGCCTGGCAGCCCAGATTCACCCACCAGACAGATTTATACAGGCACATTTCATACAATGTCAGCATATTACACAGGTTACCAGACATCCAACTGCAGTCCAAACTCTGTGTAGATTTTTTAAAGCATGCCCAAAGCCATCTGGAATATTCAGATTTTCAGAGGGAAAGATCTGACAGACACATAACCATCTTTTTATTCATCACAAGTGAAGGTGCCCAAGTGACTTGACTAATTTCACATAGGAATCCTTCAATAGTATAGATAGTAATTAAATAGTGATAATACATATAAGTAATTTAAAGCTGTTCTTCTCCTCTTTGTGATGAAATATCAAGATCAGTGATTTTAAAACCAGCTGATTCCTAGAGCTGGAAGTCCAGTAAGTTCCCACTGCCTGCACAGACTTTTGTTTGGACTTCATACATTCTTCTACATTCCCAAGGAAATTCTCAGCTGCTGGAGGATGTAACTGAACATGTTTAGGTGCCACAAACATTGGATCATTGCCACAGGCAATAGGGTCCATTGGGACTGACTCACCAGAATTTGAGAAACCTGCTCTTCCAGTACTGCTCCCATCTTGGTAATGGGCATGCTCCAGGGATTCATCTCTCCCAGGAAAATATATCTCCCTGCAACCTTCATTCCCAGTGGACATGTCCTCCACAATGCTGTTAATATATCTGCTACTGGTTCCAAGGAAATATAAAGCAAATTTCAGCTGGTTAAAATGCCTAGATGAGCTTTTACTCATAGCTTTAACAGAATCCAAGCTGGGAATGAAAAAGCCACAGTGCATAGATGTCAGGAGGAAACAGCTAACAAACACACTTTATGACTCCTTGGAGCCATAAAGTAAGATAAATGCATTTAAAATTTGAAAGAAGTCCTGTCATATTTCTCCAGAACAGTACAGAAGAGGTGCAGATGGACTGAAGAGATTCATTGCTGTATGACACAGGAAAAACATGCAGAATCTTTGTTTACCTAGGCCTGTGGTTTCTAAGTACCAACTTTTTAGTACGTTCATTTCTTGACTCAAAGTGAAAATGGGAATTCACCCTTTTCTCTTTTTTTCCTGCCCAATGTGCAGATGGGGCACATTTCCTTTCACTCCATCAATCCCTGCCCCCCCACGCACAAGCTCGCGTACATGCACCTAGCCAGTGGAAAAGAAAAAAGGGTTACTCATTAATCCATTCTACAAAGCTTTCCTACAAACTGAAATGGGTGGGCTCTCCATCTCCAGCAGGGAGCAATATATAGGTAGGTGCAGAGCTTACCTGAGCACAGCTCAAACTGGAGTGTTACACTTGAACAGCACAACTTTGCTCCTGGCCCATTTTAAAACAGAACACATCAAGATGAAGAGGATGATTATTTTCTGCATGCTTTTCTTCTGCTCCACTATGGTGCTGACTGAAACTTCACCCAGAACAGCAAAATACAGACAGATTCTCAAGAAAATTGAACAGTTAAAATCTATGGTGAAAGAAAAGGTAAGTGATGGTATTTGTCATAATGTTGAAATTACTTTCAAGCATTATGCATTGCTTAGTACATATCTTGTGAGGGACATCACTTTTAAATGTTAAAACTTTTCTAACTTAGATTTGTTTTATTTTAGGATGCTGAATTGCTGCATACACCAGAAAACCCTGTGGTGAGACTGCTTTAACATTTTTTCATAATTATATCAATTTGATTTTGTACTAGTTTATTCCATTGACAAATGGAAGATGTCTTCTTCACATCTCTGACCTAGTACTCTTAATGCAAGCTAGACTCAGTAAGAAAATACTTTTTAAAAATTCCTTTTTCTGAATATTTAATGGCAGAAATGTTTATATTTTGGCATCACAATTACTATTTTGCTATTGTATGTGTATCATAAACCACCAATAGATCCAGAGTTGCACATATTCCATTTAATTAAGAAATAGTGCTAAGAGTAAGGATTCATACAAGAGCCAGATGAGCAGCAGTGCTTTTGGGGATGCAGATATTTGGAGTGGAAGTGCCTCCAGCTGCCATGAGCTTCAGCATGGCTGAGCTGCCCCCCCCGCCCCCCACAGCAGCCAAATGGCAAGAGTGGCACTGCAAGGCCATGTCACTGAGTGCCTCCTCTCATGTGGAGTCACTCTGCTATCTCTGGACTACTTGTGCAGGGGTTGTGCTACCAATGGGAAGACAAAACTGCACCTGCAAATATTCTCTTCAGCTTACAACTAGTTAAAAATACAAGAGCAGCTCCCTTTTTAATGCAGGTACTTATTTATACGTTATTTAGTACTGATATTTTGCATCTTCCAAGGTAAAGATCTTACATACAGTGAGTCACCAAGTCTGTGCACTCTCAAAGTGGCAGGATGCCGGATGTACTGTGAATTTAAATGCTAATAATAGTAAAATCATGTCTTAAAAACTTAGAAAGTAAATGCATCCTACTTTGATAATCCCTCAACATGCAACTGAGGTCTAGAGCAACCTGTGGCTATCTAATATACTTGTGTTACTATCTGTCTTAAATTTTTGAGCCCTACTTTGTAGCACAAACAATTTCAATTGACATGTAAAAGCAATCACTATGTATTACTACACTACAAAAGCTGTAGGCATTCTTAAAAATTTATCTACTCAGGATTCTAAACTCCCTTGCAAAGCAGCTACAAGAAGAAAGGAGAAAAACTCACCTCATTTCACATAGGTTTCGGTTAGCCTCCTCCTAGGCTGTACACATGGGCACGTGTTTAACTTGCCAAAAGATATATAGAAGCATGACCAAACTGGAAAAATTCCTTTGAACTGCCAGAAACAACTGCAGTGCACAAACTCATTCCTGTTTTTTTTTCCATTAAAACTCTTTCTAACTTGTGGTGTCAAAGTGAAAAGGAGGAGATTATTAGGTGTCATTTTACTCCAGTGTTTGCCGCTGCCTCTGAAACTAAGCAAATACAACTAGTGACTAATTGCTTAATGAGGTTGTTGAGGTTTTTTTCTTAAAAAAAGTCATGCTCACCTCAGGAAGGAAAACAGCAGTTCACTTGCAGCTTAGGGCTTTACTGTCTGATTCTGGGAGGTCCTAAGTGCCTCCTCTGAATACTAGATAAGACAGTGAATTCACATATGTAGAAAGTATTAAGTTGATGCCAGTTCAGCTTCTGATGAAAAATACGTTAAAAAATGAGTGTGCTAATAGTAATTATCACCAGCAACCAAATCAACAAACTTTTCATCCTACAGGGTGACTAAAATATGTATCACAGTATGCCAAAGCAGCACTCAGGGTCATTAGGTGCCATCATAGCCTAGTGAAACTCAGCAAAAAGTTGTTCATGTAACTGCATTTCAAATATCAAAATATTTGAAATTGTTTTTATTATAACCTGCTCATGCCAGATTCGCATTTGGTCTTGAATATTCAATGAGAAAATTACCTATTAGAACATTTAGAATGAGGTGGTTTATCCCCATCTGTTTTGGCTTCCCTGAGGTTCCTTTGTTAGCCCCAATTCAATCCCACACAATTTCCTTGTACCCTCAACAGTGTAGTATCCTTTCCTTTGAATAAAAAAAGGTTAGAGGATATCAGATCAAGGGAAAACAGGCTAAGGCTGAAAAAGCAGTGTTAAGGCTGAGGTGATTCCAGCCTGGAGGGCAGATGAGCTCTCTTGCTGGTGACTGGCACTGCAGCTGAAGTGTCCCTGAGTGACACGATGCTGATGTGCCTCGGATCTGTATCTCCTGCGGATCACTAATTCCGGAAGTGAGGGCTCTGCAGGCTCATCTGTGAAGCTAGTTTGAGTCAGATGCAGAGTACTGCTGCCAACTGCCTCTGATACCAATATTTTACATGTTTCTAGTCCCCCTTAGACATTTCCAGTGGTCTGTGCTCCTTCATGCCTCATCCCCAAAGTGCTCACTCAGCCCGTGACAACACGCCAGGCCCCACAATCCTTGCACTGCCCTGATCACTGGCTGCCTCAGCTATAAATGACAGCTCAGCAAAACAGAAAAGGCAGCACACATGAGAAATGCTGGTTTCTCAGCTCAGCACGGATGAGACTGAAAATGTTTTCAGTTTCAGCTGGAAAATCAATCTCTTTAAAAGTGTTTTTTTCCAGTAAGCAAGGTAGGTTACGGTAAGGATGCTTGAAACAAACACAAATGTGTGGCTTTTAAGGAAAAGAAAATGTTTTATCTGACCAACACAGAATGTTACTAGTAAAATTTGCTGTAAGCAACATCCATAAAGGCTACCTTGTCCTTGCCCAAGCAGCAAACTGTAGTGGCATTTCATACGGCAGATGAGACTCAGCTTGGGTAGCAGTTGGTGTGCAAACAAGGATAATGGCTTTGGAGCCTTTCTAATATGCATGATCAGCAGCCTCCTTTGGAAAACAGAAAGCAACTTAAACTGGCTTCAGGAAACATTGCATTTCTTTCTCTGTGGACTGTTAGGTTAGTTTTGGGGATAATTTCTGTATCATTTCTGATGTTATGATATAGGAACGTTTTAATAGTATTTGAAAACATGCAGTTCTACATCAATTCTAATTATTAACCAGGCATTATTAGAAAGGGCACAAAAATGAGGAAGAAAAAGAAATCAGTGAGAGATATTTGTAATTTTTTAAAAATAAAATTCTAGTGCTTTACTAGGTGAAAACCTACTACACGTAACTGATCTACTCTTCGGGATTGTTTTCTTTCAAATGCTGTCATGATTAATAGCCAAGTCAACATTCATTTTGTTAGGAAATACTTAAGTAATTATGCAAGAACAGCCAAAGCAAAGCCTCAATATCACTTGTGTATCAAAAACTAACTTGGAAAAAAAAAAAGGTACAGCCAAATATTTGAATATTCTCAGTTAATATCGTGGATACCTTCTTCTGGACATGGACCACAATCGAACATGTGCAGGAAAAAGTGCTGAAACACTGACTTTAAAACAGCTCCTTCTTCTCCTGCCCTAGGAAGGATGCCTGAACACATCTGTGACCTGCTTCCAGAAGGGCATCCAGAAATTACAACCAGCGAGCAGCCAAGATAATCCAAAGTTCACCAAAGCCATTAGAATCGTGAGCAGATTCACCTACAACAACTCTCAAGAGGTAGGATCTCCTCACAGTGTTCATAATTGTGATGATTGCTCCTTATTTTCTACAGCAGATGCCCTGTGCAAAGGGGGAATTGTAGAAAGCAAACCTGTTAGAAAAAACAATCTGCCTTTCATTACTTTGGAAATTAAAAAGTCCAATTTTTGCACTTTTGGGAGAAGCATTCCCTGTGACACCCTAAAAAGTCGGATACATGTACTTGCAAGCACATAATGTGCTGGTAGAAGGACAGGGATTACTGCAGAAAATGTGAATGAAAGGTGTCATTACTAAATTCTTTCCCTTTTGAAAGAGCTTGTTTCAAAGCTTTTCCAGGCAGAAAAGCTATTGATTACAACCCTCTTGATTTTTCAGTGAGAAAGCTTGATACTTGATTTAGGATTGTGATGTTCTCTTTAGAAGTGCCATGATTCTCTTTATCTTCCAGCGCTGCAAGTCTACATGTGAATCTTATGAGAAGAAAACCCCCAAAATATTTTTGAAAGGCTTTGAAAATCTAGTACAAATGGTAAGCAGAGTTCATTCCTCCTAGGTGCTTTCTGACATTTTGTAAACCATTGCAGATATCCTTACTTTACATCTTGACTAACTATGTGTTGTTTTTACAGCTATTCAAGAACTAATCTAGGACACACCAGAGCTGAAGGCTACTGAAAATCTACTTGTTAAAGCAGACACTATGTTATATTTAAGATGTGAAAAATGTAAATATTTTCCAGTGTTATTATGATGTGTTCTCTGTATATGGTAAGTGAAAGCTTCTCCCAAAATATTAAGGAGTCTTATTTGGATGGGTATTTGTAAGATAGATGCTATTTTGGCAAGTGATTCTAGCCCCATCTTACAGGAAAAATTAAATTCTAATTTCACAAAAACAGGTTCTTGTAAGGGATTAAACTGTTCCCCTTCTGCTGAACTAGAAATACATTAGATGGTTACTTTTGTATTTTTGGTTTGATCTTAACTGAATCCAATGCAGAGATTCCTGCAACTTCAAAAAAAAAAAATCAACAGAAAAATTATCAGGGGCTTTGAAGCTTCAAATTAATCTGCTTGGACTGATTTCCTTATTTACAATAATACCACACACAGAGCTTTATTTATAAGTTCTTAGACTGCATCTTAGCTAATTATGGAAAAATATCCTGCATTTATCTGCCTTCTCAATACTGGAAAAAACATTTCCAAATCATACTGTATGGCTGTGATTAACATCTTGAAGCTAATGGCACATTTGCCATGGGATTCATGCTCCAAGTAGAGATACAGGATTCTGTGGGGAATCCTGTTTCGGAAAATGAAATTTCATCTACACTGCCCCAGCTTAACATGAGAGATACAGCAGAGGCATGATAGGCTGGTACAACCAGCCACTGCAAAATGTCCAATAAATACAGTAATTGATGATTAGTTACAGTGAAACAGCTCTAATGCATATTGCTCTTTCTCAGAGGACAGCATTTACCCTCACATACACGTACCATTAATACTATTCATTCTCTGTCCTCCTGATTAATTTTAACAGTTTATTTGTCATTTTTACTTTAAAAATCTATAAGGTTTTTTTGTTATGTGGAAACCTTCCTGTATAGCTGCTGAATCCTGAACATTTATGTGGAACTATGGTCAGAGATAACATATAAAATTTTTTAAATGAAAGTGAGTATCCCAACACTTAAAACTAGTTTTGGCAGCTTTATACCACCATATTCTGCTTGCAAGGATTCTGAACCTCTGGGTTCTTCCATCTGAGCAGTAATTGCTAATTTACCCCAAACAGATATTAGCCCCACATGAGGAAACTGATCTTGGAAAAGAGCATAAAGCCTTTCAGTAAAAATTAACTTTTCATCTAATTTCCTCTCTACTTAGTAGAAATGTGGTAGAGAGAGGAAATTGGAAAACTGCATCTAGTGTTAGGATGGAAAATGACAAGCTTATTTACCTCCAAAAATAACAAGGTAGTATTAGAAATATTTCCATTCCTACCACTGTTGTTGGCCTAAAGGAAAGCTAATACAAAAAGCTTTGCTGCCTCCACATTTTCCCTGTCCTGAAACGTGAACCTCCTAAAAATGTACATCAGAAAGAGGAAGGAAGATCCTCAGGGCTCAACAAACCAAGTGAACTTCCCTTGTTTCTGGTGATGATCACTTTGATTTAGAACATCTTTTCCTTTTCTTTTTCTGTTTAAAAACCTGTTTTTCCTCTGTGTAATGTTCTATCTCATACCTCAGTGTTTCCACATTACTGCATGAGAATTCACATTCTAAAAAAGAACTACTATTCATATGAAAGTAATCAAAGTATTGAGTTTAAATTATATTCTTTCTGCACCTTCTATCCCTGTTTCTCTGACTCACCTACCCATGAAATCCCTTCATCACCAATCAGTGAGCACTATGCAAAGCTGCTGCTGCAACTGCAACAGATTTTAAAGTCTGGGTAAAATTCCATTCCAGATTTGGATAAAAGCAACTGGGAAAACATTGAAGCATGTCCTGCAGTTGCAGTGTAGCTGCTGCTGTTTCCACATTTGTATTTTTATGGAGGGGTTTTAATTGAATGTCTTTACCATGAATTAAGTGCATGTGAGTCCTAGAAGGACAACCAATGAAGCAGCACTTCTCACGCAGCTCCATGGAATATTTACATGTGCAGGGTTTTGGAGAAAGAGCTTTATTTTTGTACAAAGAATACAGTATGTATTTCTTTATCTGGAAATGTTTTTTCCAGTAACTTGCTAAGTGCATTGAAATCTCTGTTCTAAAAGAGTTCTAAACTGTTAAAATCCTTGTGCAGATGAAATGGGATCAGCTCGCCCTGACAAACACAACATTGTGTGTTACATATTTATTAGCAATCATTACAAAGCATTGAGAAGCAACTTTTGTACCTGGGATGGACATTTTATAAATGAAAAGCAATTCCCTACAGGAATGTCATAAGCTAACTAGGTACTCCTGCCTACACTGCAGCAATGCCTGGGTTTTGTCCAAGAGGCAGCATGCAATGCAGTAAGTAATGCACCTATTTCTATTTAGTGACTTGCTTCACTGTTTTCAACTATGGATTTTATCATACCAAACAATAGTGCTAAAGCTTATTTTTTCTTGTTTTAAAACAATATACTTGTTTATTAATTGAGGATTATTTCTTGTACCTGCAGAACAACTTAATTTAAAATGCTCACTTGTAGTATTCAAAAAACTAGTGAGAAACTGCAACAAATGTAACTTTAGAGGGTTAATTGCTCTGAGATCTTGCTGCAACCTGGAATTATTGGACAAGCCAGTCCAGCTACCTATGGAGAAAATTAATCACAAAATTAGCACAGTTGATTTTGGCCAACACCACACCTCTGGGCAGCATCAGCACAATCATGTGCAACTCTGGGCACTTCAAATATGCTTTGATTTACAAGACGTGTGGCCTTGTGTTCACTCTTTGATTTGTCAGAGTGATCCAAGACTGAGTGTATTATTCAGGGTGTGCTGTTTGAAGAACAGGAAATCTGTGCAGGACAAACCAATGTTCAAGAACACATCCTCTTGTTCTGCAACAACATTCTCAGAGGGAAAAATGAAGATGCTCCAAGAGGAACTTGTGGCCTTAGGAAGGACCAGATATCACAAATATAAATGTGTACACCCTCTTATTCCCTTTCATGACATGAACTCTCTTTGGACTAAGTACACTCTGCAGAAACAATGTGTGTTTCATTAACAGAGTACATCATGTAAGCCATAAAAGCTCATTACCTCCCAGGGAGGCTTTACAATATATTTATGATTTTGATCATAAGTGCCCTTTGTAGGCACTTCGAGATGTGTTTTAGCATGGTATATATAATTCTGTGTAATATTTACTTTTCCTGAGAAGATTCTTTATTTTTATACCAATTGATTAATCTAATTTAATTATTTATTGCATTTCTGTAAAAGGAATGTTCATACTAAGGACTATGTGGTCTGATTAATTTATATGCCTGTGATATTAAACAATTTTAGCTAATACCATTTTCTCTTGTTCTTTTCTTCAAAAACATATTTTTATAACTATCTGTGTGAGAACTATTCCCTGTGGCTTTTCCAGCCACCTGTATCACAGACCTGGTTTGGAGTGGGGTAAATTGTTCCAGAGTATTTTTGCATTTCACCGAGAGAGATGAGTCAGACTTGACTAACAGTTAATTCTGGATGAATCCCAGCATATGTGATTCCTCCTGTTTTCTTGTGTGCAAAGACAGCAGGGATTCCTCCATCCAGTGCGAAAACCTACAGGGAATAGTTCTCACTACAAACAGGTAACTACAAAACCTCCTTACATTGTTCTCTTCTTTGCACTTGTGCTAATGACCCATGGTGTAACAGGAACAAAGGTGAAAGAGAACTTGTCCTACTCAATCATCTTTACCCAAGCCGCTGATCTCCATTGCTGTACTGCCACCTTTTGATGGCAGTTTGGAAATGCAAAGCAGTTCCAGACACAAAACAAGCAAGCTGAGTATCACTGTCATGACAGTGAGCTTTGAGACACACCACAGACGTAACAACTAAGTTCTCCACTTCCCATTTAGTTTTCCCTTTTCCTCTTTACACAGCTGAATGTCCAGTTTTGTTCTGTTGTAACATCATGAAGACTATGTTTAAAAACATCCCTTACCACACCAGTTAGGCTCTTCAACAGCTCCTTTCCCTTTGGAAGAGGATGTACAAATGGATGCTGTGCCCGTGTGTCCCTTCATTAAGTGTCCAACAACCTATCAGGAGTTCTACTGCTCTTTTTAGATTCTTAGTAAACAATCCTCTTACCTCTTTCCATTTTTTGAAGATGACCTTATTATTAAACTTCTCTACTGTTTCCTGTCCTCACTCCATGCCCACCCCTAGTTCACCATTTTCCTCCCATTCTAATTCCCTACACTTGTTCTCCCAACCCCAGTTCACTTTCTTCCTCCTGTTACATTTCCTCCAGCTTCCTTTCTGTTATCAGGGAATTTTCAGACGCTCAGATGTTGTAAGATCATCAGCTTCACAATTCCATTAAAATGGAAAAGGAGTTAAACATAATGCTAGTGGTCCATATAAAGTTTAATTACTTACCATCCACAGGAGAACATCCTGACAACAAAGAAATCAGAAAGATTTTCACTTCTAAGCCAAAGAAGAGAGGGAAGCACTCACAAACTAGCTATAGTAGGACAAACAGTAGGTTTCATATCAAGCTTATCTTAACAGATCAGACAAACACTGTGATAGAGCACCTCTCTTCCATCCTCCCTTAAATCCCTAAAAAAATGTAGAGACAATGAATGACAAAGGGGTTAAGGCCAATGCCAATTGATATGAGGACAGGATCTGCAGGGGGTCAAACAGAAAAGTGTTTGAGGTCGGCACCCCAAACCCAGCATTTCATCAAACCGAGAAGCAACTCCCAGTTTATCAATGCCTTCATGAATGGCTAGGAAACACACCGGTGTAGAGAGCAGACCATTGCACAAGAGGGCAGCAGCAGGCAGCTGAGATTTTGAATCTTCCCCCTCCTCCTTCTCCTCCTGACCCCGCCCAGCTCATTAGAAATTAATCTACAAACTCTCAAATGTGGGGAAATGCAGTTTAAAAAAGAGGACTTAAATAAAAATGCTCCCATTTCTGTGTTCTCTTTTACAGGCACATTTCAAATGCCACCTACTTAATAATTTCTACTTCTTCCTATATTCTGTTCCTTCCCAAACAATTTATTCTTTATTCATTTTACTCCTCCATTCTATGCTCCGTTTCTCCTTTAGGGAAACCACTTTAGTTATGCCTGACATTTACAACTCTTGCATTAACACCAGACAGGACAAAGAATTAGCAAATCTTGCCAACTTATCTCGAGGTACCGTTAGGAGAAGCATCACCTGAAAACAAAGAACAAGCAAAAAAAAATTTACAGCATCTGTGCTATTCCTGGAAAATTTACACTTCCCTTCAGCATGGAGCACTTGGCCCATTTCTAAATTGCTAACCCAGTACCTGCAGATGAACAACAGTTCCAAACATTCCTTATGGACTTACTGCCTCTCCCCTTAGGTGTCCCACATCCTGTAGGACAGCTGCTACACTCTACTGCTCCCCTATTTTACTTCTATCAATTCTTTCCATTTTCTGTTTTACACCCTGCAAAGAGCTGAACAAACACCAGATAACATGTGGAATGCAGCAGGTGCAGCTGGAGGTGGTGGGAAAGGTGTAGTACAAATTCCCAAACACCTGAGCTGGAATTAAGAACTTTTTTATGGCACTGAAGAACAAAATACTGGGAACCTACTGCCTCAAGCTCCTTTCCACCTGCTGGCTTAAACCATTCCCACTTCATCCCCCTACCAGTTCCCAACAGTTGCATTTTTCAAGGGGAGAGAGTGAGGAGGCAAATTATATTTGGTCTGGGTCAGTTTTAAAACATGCCCTCATGAAGTATAACTGTTGTGCATCAGAAGACTTCGCTTAAAAAGATGCTGTACACAAAGCAAACTCAGAAGCAAACTGGGTTGGGAATTTTTCAGTGCAAGTTCTTCCACTGGAGAATAATAATTTGTTGAAACTGAAACTTTACAACTTTCACTGCAACAGTCTGACAAAACTTTGAGCAAAAACCATTTCTCAGGTCCAGGATGGAATTTCTGTTAAAAACAAAAGCATGTAAAGATGCTGTGAAGAGCAGAATGCAGGTTTTGGAGACAGGAAGTGATTGCTGGAGTTGGGCTCCAAACCCTGCTCTGCTTGATTTGATTTCTCCATTGGGACACACTCCACCAAGGTGCCAGAAGAGACACCTACTCCACAGGCTACTGATAGCTTTGGATCAATCTCTTTCTTGAGTGCTTTTTTATTAAAACAGCTGCAAGTTTTCAACATCATCTCAGAGTGACACAAAGGGGAATGAAGGTCAAAATTGATAAAGTGACACTTCTGTGAGATGGGGTAATATTTCCTAGCTAGTTCTATGTGGTTCTCATACGAACTGTCTCAGTGTTTGAGACAATTCTCCAGCAAATTTCCCAGTCTGACACATATGCCTTTTTTAGGCTGTAAGAACAACTCAGTGGGCAGCAAAGCAATAAAGGTCAGATGAAGAGCAGCAGAGGTACACAGCAAACAGTAAATCCCTCTGTGGAATGAAAGAAACCGTAGGTTGAAAAGTCACTGGGAGAACAAAGATGGATAGTAATCTCTTTTAAAACTTCTCCCTCAGTGAAAGTTTCTGTATGAGTATTGATCCTTCAATAACCCATTTCACAATCAAAAGCACCCAGGGTGCTTTCCCAGGCCCCACAGATCTCCTTATTTTCCATCAAGACAAAGCACCAACATGAGTTCACTCCAGTGAAACTGCTCTGTACCAACAGTCAGGTACCAGCAGTCACATGGCTTTGAATAATTCATGCTCAGTTTTTCAGGTAAAGAACAATGATTCATGTCTTAAAAGATATGACAAACATATTTTAAACTCTCCAAGTTTAAGAGATACGTAACCCCATACATTTGTAAAATATTATTTTCTAATTGTCATCATAAATATGATTAAAATTCCAGTTTTCTCTGTTGTTCTGTTTGAATGTTGCTTATATATAAAAAACTATTCTGACAGCTGTTAATGGTGACCATCTAAAAACTGGCCATGTTGATGGGTTCTAGCACATAACCTTAACAGGAGTATGAGATTGATGAGATCTCAGACTCTTGGCACCCAAAGTCATACTACAAGTGGCCCACCGTTTTATTTTTGTTTACACAGATTTGATTTGGTTTAGCTGCTTTGCAACATAACAAACATGGAACCAGCTTGCCTGTTACTCTACACTTCTCCCTTATTTTGCACTGAATGGATTTTGATTCCCAGCTTATCCTGCAAGATTTAAATGGTGAGAATAGGTCCTCTTCAGTGAAAGCAGAGGGATGACCTCAAAGAGAACACAGACTCCACCTTGTACCTGACACACAGCCAGAGGAGGAGGCACCAGCAGATGGGGCCTCACGCCAGGTCCTGTGTCACCTCCTGGGGATTCCCAAGAACCACGCACTGGCCCAGCCCCGGCGGAACGGCTTCCTCTGCACAGCTCTCTGCATGCTGCTCACAGCACTCAGTGTCCCTGAAAGTCAGGAGCAGATCATTTCAGTTTTCATCATTATCAATTTCCAAAGTATCAATTCACCTAATTTAAAAAACACTTTTATTTTTAAAAAAACATTAATCACAGGAAAAGCTTACAAACAACAAAGCTCTTTTACAAGAAATCCTTCTGAGAATATGACTAATGCACCTGTACTTTTTAAATATAATAAAACATTGACTCAAGGCCAACTCATACTCTTACTCTGATTTTTTTTTTCTTTTGTTGTTTTGTCCTTACAACTTTTCAATCATTTTCTGTATGGAAAAAACCATCAACTTAAGTTTCTGAACACAAGTAAAAGTCCTTTCACTTCTTCTTAGAATTCAGGATTCTCACAAGTGCTGCAGTGCAAGAGGCCCCACACAGTCCTTTTATCTACAGTAGCAAAGGAAATGCTTTTCACTTTCAGGGCACTGCACAGTAGGTCTGGAGTTTTCCCAAATACAATGACCTTGAACTTGCTGTTCGTTGTTTTTTTTTCCACCTCTGCTTCTACTGATTTGCAGAGAATGGTCAGGTACGCACAGATTTTAAATTAATACTTGGATCATTGTGTCCAAATTCTACACATGTAACAGAGGAGAACTATTACTAATTATCCAATTACACTGATATGCAGGAGTTGAGTATTATTACAGAATATAAAGAATAACAAGACCCATATACAGCACAAACTTGAGATAATATAAGTATTGGAATTGTCAAAGAGTAAACATAATACCTTTTTTAACATTGGCTAAGCTACATGGCTACAAGACTGGTTGTTATTCCTCCTATCAGCTGTTTGACAAACACACACACAAAATATTATTTTCACTTATGTAATTTCCAGTTTAAGTATTAAATTAGGTGGCTTAAATAATTTTAAGTTCCCGATAAATAAAATAATAATCCTTGGGGATAAAAGGAGTGAGAAAATGAACACGTGTACATCTATAGAGTTATTGATAATGCTTCTGCTAATATTTCTGCTCAATATTTGTGCTTCCTGTTTAACATCAGAAATTTCTCTCCCACAGATCTTGGTTCACTCTCTGTTTTTTCCCTTGGGCATTTATGTGGAACTTTATGACATTTTTATTTAGCCACACATAGCTAAGAGTGCTGGAGGTCATAGTGATACTGCTCTATGGGCTGTATCATAGAATACACAATGTCTCAGAAAATATTCCCCTAGTTTTTCTGAATGTAGAATCTAAACATGTAGATTTTCATAGATACCAGATAAAGAACCACTTGTAAAATTTTACATGGATATAGAAAACAGCATTAGGGGAACTTATTTAGTCACGTGGCAATGCAGGAGTTAATCAGAATAAAGTAATAAAATTACTTTTAGAATGGAGAGATGCTCTGGAGATGAACGTGTTTTTTCAGAACTATATGTCATCCTTCTTACTATTATTAAGCCAAAGTGCATTATTTTATTACAATTCCATTGGGGGGGGAAGGGGGGAAATGAGCCCAAATCAGGAGACAGATGAATAAGGTAAGTGTTCCAAAGCTGTGTATCAAAATGAAGAAATTCATCAATCCAAATCAGTTCTTGGTTTCTGTGAGATCAAGATGAACACTGGATTATTCAGAAGGAGGCACCAAGTTCCTCCAAAATGCAGCAGTGAAATTTCACTCTCTTTTACTCATGAAGATTAAAGCAGAGTCAGCAACTTCCCCAGGCATGGGGGAGGCAGTGTCATAGCCAGAATGACAACATGGGAGCCTCTGAACCACAGCCCTGAAGGTCACATTTTACCACTCTAGGTAATCCTACAAAAAACCATCAGGACTGGGCAGAAAGGAAGAAATTAATATACAGTCATCTAGGAGAACAGGAAGAATTAAGATTCTATAACCCAGCTAAAAATCCAGGAGAGGGAAAACCCTGAACAAACAAGGATCTACTACATAGCATAGGGGGAAACCCCTACGTTCTACCTATGACACATTTGTTAATAATGAAATTATAACCCAAACCACAAGAGGTGTTCTGTATCCTAACTTTTTTTTGTTGAAAAGATAGGAAATGGGGTCAGAATTCCTATTGTTTGTCGTGCTGTAAGAGAAATCTGTCTCAATCACACAGGCTTTGCACATTAAGATTGTGAGATACTGGGAGATCAGTTTTGGAAGATAACATTAGTAATACATATTTGAAATTAAGCAAAATTTTAGATAGATGTTTAAGTCAATGAACATAGAATCACAGAATGTTTTGGGCTGGAAGATATCTTAAAGATCATCTAGTTTCAACCCCCTTGCCATGGGCAGAGACACCTTCCACCAGACCAAGTTGCTCAAAGGATAATAACTGTGGACAAAAAAAAACCAAACAAAAAACTTCCCTTGTACTAGAGCTACCTTCATGACACACCACCCATCTGCACATCCAATTCCTAAAGAGCCTCTTGAAATGACAGCCATTGAATAGTGTGAGATAAGCCATGATCTCTTATTTCAGACAAATGCACTCAATTTTAAGCGCTGAAAGATTCAAGCTGAGAAACTCCAGCTGAAATCTGATCCAAATGTCCACTATGTGCCATTTCCACATTTCCTCTACCCTGTGCTTTATCAGCTAGAATTTCTCAACATAACTGGGCTCTTCCATGAATCTGGCAACACAGCCCAAGGCTAGGTTGAAATAGGGGAAAGGCAGGGAACTGTTCCTAAATTTTTAAGCCTCGATCAGTGTTTTCTACAGAGTGACATTTTTGGTTTGGGAGTAAATGCAAACAAACAATCCATCTACCACAAACTTTTGTACTGATGTCACAGCATGCCTCAGGAAAATTTGTACATCTCTTACTACTCTGTTTTCCACAGCAGCTGAGTTCTTTTCCACATAAATCCAAATCACAATTGTTCCAACGTGACTTTTTTATCACTTCTAGTCACTTCTGATGTTTTTTGGCAGAAAGCATAGTAACAATTTTGCTATTACACCTTCAAACTGGAAGAGAAGAAGTGTAGTAGGACTCAATAAAACTCAGTGGTTCATTTTCACATCTTCTAAATAAATAGGAAATGGATTCTTGGATTTAAAAAGTCAGAGAATCCTCTTGTCATGCTTAGGTGTTGGCATCCTAAAAAGTGACATCTTCCCAAAAACTCCTTTCTTCTAACCATTAGATATTGTTCTGGCCTCTACTTCTTCATTTTAGTTGGTCAGTTACTTCAGCAGTAAATGTCCTCATTTTCTTAAATTCTTGGTGGTTTTAAGAGATTTTCATGTCTAATATTATCAGTTGATATCATATCCCCTTTACAAAGGGTATAATGACTTGCCTCTGCCATAAGGGGAAGTAATTTTCAGCCATAAGGTGTTTTACCAACTAAAACTTCCAAAACAAAAAAGATCTCACCAGAAAGGGAAAAAAGATCATCAAAAACACATATCATTCTATTAATAAGCTTCAATTTTCAGATGCTTATGCTAACAACAGCTAATTCTTATACTCCACAACAAATTACTCCATGTTGACAGGATCCGAAAGAACCATCAGCATTAAACCTCTTTAAAACAGTAAGATTCAAAATCTTCGTATCAAAACCTCATGTCAAAATGTTAAAAAAAGAAATAAAAATCGTATTACATCAAAACAATCAGAAAATCCTTTGAATAGGAGATGCTTCACAGCAATAATGCTTCATTTCTTTCTGGAAATATTAAAGAGTTTTGTCTGGGGCACTGAAAAGCTGATCAAAGCCTTGCATTTTGCATGGAAAGCTAATTACCAGAAAAGGCATCTAGAAAGCAGAGATTAGGAACCAGTGAGAAAAGCCTGGTACTTTATTTCAACATCTGGCTCAAATCTTTACACCTCAATTTAGAAAAAAAATGGCTTGTGTCAGATTGGTCATTAAAGGCCAAAAAATAATTATTTCTTATTGCAAAACATTATATAAATTTAGCATAAATATAAAAGCACTTTTCTAGAATCAAAATAATATCAAAATTGCATGTTCACTTCTCTTTCTGTAGCCTAAATCTGAAAAAAATACACTGAAAAGTCCTTTCATCATGATTGTGATAATGCATAGTAGCAGTTTCATGCATTGAGCAATTAAGGTGTAAGAAATCCTGTATTTCCCTACAGGAATTCCTCAAGTGTCCAAGGTATTTATTTGCATTTGAGGAGACTGAGGGGACACCTCAATGGGGTCTTCAGCATCCTCACAGAGGCAGTGGAGGGGCAGGTGCTGATCCCTTCACTCCCATGACCAGGGACAGGACTCAAGAAAATGGCATGAAGTGAACCAGGGAGGGAGAGCTTGGATATCAGGAAAAGTTTCTTCCCCCAGAGAGTGGCTGGGCACTGGAACAGGCTCCCCAGGGAAGCAGTTACCAAACCCCCCAGAGTTCAAGAAACGTCTGGACAATGCTCTCAGGTACATGGCTTGAATCCTGGGCATGTCCTGTGCAGGGCCAGGAGTTAGAATTGATCCTGATGGGTCCCTTGTAACTGAGGATATTCCATGATTCTGTAATATTCATGGGCTACATCCTGCATCAGATTGAAATCAGTCACTTATCCCTTGTCCACAGGTGGAAGACACATTTATGTTACCTGGTTTTTTTTGGTTTTTTTTTTTGTTGCATCCCATCCTCCTCTCCCACCTTTGTCTCTCTCCTTCCAGAAAGCAAGAAAGCAACACCTTAGCATTTGGATGCAAATGTCACTCCATGGCCAGCAGCATAATCAGGTGATTACAGTAGCATAAACCACAGTCATTTTCATACTTGGTCCCACAACTGGTGTTTTTTGTGGTTAAAAAGGGAACTTCTCACTCATCACACATTTGCTGGTCCCCACTCTACCTCCTGGAAGCCAGCCTTTCTCATGTGCTGTACTTCTGATATGCCATATCCAAAAGCTTTTCTTAAAAACTTTGAAATCAGATAGGCACAAAATGACACATTCAGGGACTTCTTGGCTCCTGTTCACTGATACCAAACCCTTTATATTACTAAAAATTTTAAAATGGGATCTGGACAGCACGGGAGGACTAAATGCTTACTCTCTCATGCATTTCGTTATGGAATATATGACTGAAGTTGCTGTGATGCACTTGCCACCAATAAATCACTGTCAATCTTTCCTTCAGCGAGATATGGAAAATGAAAAGTACAGTAATTTGAATAACGGTGGGAAGACCAATACCCCAGCAAATTTCTCCATCGCTTTTGCTTCCATTGCCAAATTTGTCATGAAGAAAGTCCAGAGACCAAGTGAGAAGCCAGCACTAAAATTTCAACCTTGCTTTGCACAGTAGGTTCTACTGACCTTCGTATCTGTCTATTGAAGAAGCAAATCATCCAACACACATTGTAATTGTGTAATTTAAAGTTGTACTCTGTGGTTTAATAGACCTCGCCTATTCTATTAAGATTGCAGAAACCAAGGAGGAGTATAAACTCTAATCAGATCACTGTGGTCCCTTATGAAACCTCTAACTACATGATCAAAGCTTCTATTTCCTGCACTTTTTAATACTAGTGAGCAAAAGTAAAGAGTAATAGATATGATAAAACCAAATGGTTTTATGGTATTTGGATACTTTAGCCCACTCTTCTGAAGAGTGTATTCCATTGCTTCAGAAGAGCAAGTGGGAAAACCAGTCATATTCTTTCTGCTACTGTGCTGTTCAGTCTTGCCTTGCTGTAAACTGCCTCAAGAGCTGCAGAAATAAAGTAAAAGCATCTTTCCCAAACTCCAGGAAACCTTGATGTGCAAGACCTCACACCTTAATCCTGCTGAACACAAGTCTTCCAGGAATTATTATTACCCATAATTGCTCAGTGGTATGTTCAATGTAACACGACAGCAGCTTCTGTCCTTCTGTATTTATACAGTGAAGGGAGAGAATCTGGATTTCACTGGTCACGGCTGGGCATTATTACAATGTGAATAACAATAACAGTGCATGCATTTAGACAGAAAATGTGTTCTAGGTCTGAAGTGTTTCATACCTCTTGCAGTTCTGCCACACAAGAAGTCTCCACTGTTTTGGAAATTTATACCTGATTTCCTAACTGGCTGAGTACTGCAGAAACTTAGCCTCCCCATTCCAACACAACCTTGGAAAAACCTGCTTCTACCAAGACCCATGATTTTCTGGAGCCTTTCATGATGCTCTTCAGGCACCAAAGGGAAGAAGCACACTGTAATGCCTGATTTCTCCACTGAGGCTGAGAGCTGACAGAGGTGCTACCCCAATCGTCCAGATCAGAGGAGGCAGAGCAGCCAATCTCCTCTGCAGCCCACACAAGTGCATTTCCCTTCTGAGAAATGCGAGCTGCAGGAGGGAGGGTGACGCACACGTGGGGCTCTCTTGGCTACGGGGTCATGACGTGGCTGGGGCAGACACGCAGCTCCAGGGGCAGGCACTTCAAAAATCACCACAGGATTTGAATTATGAAATATGCTCTTACCATAGTGCATGCATTTCATTACGTCTCACACATATTACTGAGACCTTAGGCAGGGAATCAGTTCAGCTCTGATCCCTGTACTGATATTCTTGTGTCAAATCAACTGAACATAATCCTTCTGTTGAGTGTTTGTGAATGAACTAGAGATACTGAACTAGCTGTGTCTAATAGGAACAGATGTAAACGCCTTAAAACTGTCATTTTTAGTAGTAACAAAGCGCTACAGACATGTAAGAAATTCAGCTTGTCTACTACATCATTTGCATTAGGGCCAAAGATGGCTCTCCTCCATATATGTTAACAAAATTATTTTCAACATGAGTAAAAGGGAAAGAACCAGCAACTCCTTATCTCTGAATCCTGCTGACACAGAGGATTTTCCTATCCTAAAAAATACTTTTTCTCCAGCTTTACATTCAAATTCACGTCATGCCAGGTCACTAGTACAGAAATTTGCCCTTGCAATCACTAAAAAATTAGCATTTGTACTTATTTTCTTCATTATTTCTGTAGGGTATCCCTTTAAGCTCCCACTCAAAAATAAAGCAAATGGCAACTTCTAATTGATTTTGGTGAAGAAGGAAAAGGGACGCACTCCCCTCATTTCCAAAGAACAGCAGAGCTTCACAGGGCTCAAACAAGGACAACAAAGACAATCAAATTTCTGTTTTGTCAGCAAACAAGCAGGACAGTAAACAAAGTCTAGAAAAGAGGCAATTCTTGTGGACAAAATTCCACCTAATTTTGAGTGTCATAGCACAGGTAGACAGGAACAATCACTACCTCTTCCAGTACCAGGACCAAAAGATAAAAGCATCAAATAAACCTAGTAAGACTCAGGATCAAAACATGAAGAGCCAAAGTAGGCTGATGTGTGGAACCTGCCAAACATTTGTGCTGTGGGTCCTAAGAGTGGTTCAAGAAAGCACAGGAATATCATACTGGCCTTGGGCATGACAGCGGGAAAAACAAATCAGTGTGGGCATGCTCCTGTTGTTCCTCAGTAAATTCCACACAACCAGTCTGAATCAAGCAGGAAAAATGAGTGAATGGAAAATGGAATCAAGAAAGGGAACTTTGAGAGAACGGCAACAGCATCATAACAATGCCTGTGCACAGTTGGGAGCCAGCCAGCACTGAGGGGGTACCTCAACACCTTTTGTCCCTATCTAGTGACAAATCTAGGCCATCTGCTTAGCAAGTGCACTATCACAGCATTCAGCAAGGCAAGACAGGGTTCTTTGTCTGTGGGCTGTTAGCATCCTGTATGGTTGTAACCTGACACTGGCCTTTTGACCCTGTAGAGCAATTTCAACTTGCATTTCATCATACATTTTTTAAATCCAGACCCTGAGAACAGTTTGGCAACAACCTGGCTTGTCAGTTTATGTACCAGCCTCTTTTCCACTGCAAAACAGTAACACTGAAAATGAGAAATCTTTTGCCTTTGGACTTCCTCTTCACTTGTCATTGCAAAATGAAAATAAGCATTGTTCTAATTTGAGCTACCCAGAGTAAACTGACAGACCTCAACAACAAAGCACTTTGTCCTATTCAGTTGACCAGGATGCTGTGATTTGATTTCCTCTTTTCAGGGCAGCTCCATTTTGCTTTCCCTCACGGATCTGTGCATCATCAGCAGTGCATTTGTATTGGTGTCTACAGTTCTGCACCTAAACAGAAGTGTGAACCAAAACTAGCAGAGGTTAACACTTGTCTAATTTTGTGGGCATACCAAGAACACTTTTTACCAGGTTTGGTGCACATTGCACCAAGAGTAAGTTGGTAACTAAAGTTTTGGCAACATTTCACTGTGGAAACAGCCTTTAAAAGTCCATTTGGATGTAAAAGGAAAACCTGAGTAAACAAGACTAATCATCTTTGCAAATATATGCTGGACTGCCTGAAGATAGATCATTCCTAGACAAAAAGAAGCTGTTCAAGTTCACCCAGAAATCTTGGAACAATTAAACTATTTCCTCTCCAAACACAGCACACCATCTTAACGTGCATTACATCCAACTCTACCTAATCCTTACCTTTTATTGATCAACCTTCCCAACTTTGCACAACTCTCACAGTAATTCATCTTCTCATTCAGACTTGCAATCACACCAAATTTTACCAGAAAACAAAAACACCAGCTCCGAAGTTCATAACCTTTGTAAAATTACTTCCTGAAAAGTAGACTATAGTGATAGGAAACACCAGGGCTCCCCAAACTTTAACTAAATCCACACCTATCAAACAATCATAGACAAGATGTCTAGAAAGATGAAACTCGTGTGTCACACACCTGCTAAGGAGAGATGAAAATTACTTTCCCCAACAAGAGGCTCATCTACAATAAGATCATTTTTTATTTTTAAAGCAGTCTCTCTTAATGTTGGTCCTTTTAGTGGAAGATTACATCAAACATTGGTTTTGTGAAGAGATTCCCAATTGTCAACTATTTCCAGGTCATTTTAGTCAAGCCTCCAAAACCAAAACTCTTTCTTAACAAAAATTCCCCCACTGACATCCCTGCAGGAAAAATTCACTCTAACAATTACTCACTTTGGGCGTGGGGTTTTTTGGCACATTCTCCTGAAACAGTGTCCCTGATCAGGGACAATATTCAACTAGCTAAATCCATAATTCACTCCTACATTTAAATAATGATACACTAGGGAATCCACTGCATTTATCTGGCAACTATTCTGCTTGTAGCATCTATCAAAAAGGTAAGACAGAGCAAAGGCTGAAGAAGAAAAGTGGTAAATGTCTCCTTTTTATGGCTTAAAATCAAATGAAAAATAACTGCCACTCAATCCTTTATTCAAATCTTCAACATGTTTCCACAAGTACTGAGCAGAGTAAGAATATTAAAGGTTTGTTTTCTACAGGTCATTGCTTAAAATGAGATCTGCAAGCAGAAGTCTGAAACACAGCTAGAAAGCGTTAAATCAACAGACCATGATAAAAAATTGGTTATCACTTTGATCAGGCACATGAACTCTGCTCTGGTTCCTGTGACTCTACTGACAGTAACCCTGTACTATAATAGGAGTCTGAAGAAAACCTGCACATGAACTAAAGTACTAACCAAGACATTGACTTCAGCTGAATACTACTTTGTTCTGGGTGAGGGAGAAAGGAGGCAAGCACCTTGATCAACAAGATGCCAAATGCCTCAATGAAACCACAACCTGTCCCCAGAATTCACCAGTCAGCAGGTTTGCAAGGGCAGAAAACGAAAAAAGAAAAAACAAAACAAAAAAAGAAAGATGCAAGTTTTCAGATTAGAAAGACATATCTAAACTGAGAGGAGTCAGATTGTATGTAAAAACCTTTCCAGACTTGGAAGTTATACAGATCAGGGGTTTAGTCAGTGTGTGTCATAGTCAGTGTGTGTCATTTACTTTCAGTCACTTTCTAAAAGAGAAAATCAGCTCTTATTCTTTAAATTGGGCACAAATCCTACCAAAAGTATAAACAATCCACTAAAACAAGAATCTTCTCCCTTTCCAAATCCCTGTCCCACAAATATCATTTCCCTTTAAAATATGTGGTGCTAATTAATCTTCCTTAAAAATTTAGGCAAGGCTTTTAAAGTGTTTCTAAAAGCTTTTCAGGCAGGGTGCATTTTCTTGTATCGATGTTTTAGTGTAACGATATTAAATTTGGAGCTAAAGTGAGATGTAAATCAACCAACCTTTCGTAATAGTGCATTAAAACCAAATATATAAAAAACCCCACTCTATGACATGGTCACTAGTACCTGGCCCCAACACTTTTTAAAGGCAGGGTTTCTCCAGTTCAGTTTCCAGTTTCATTTGTAGCACTACTTTATCCTCTGTGATTCCAGAGCAATTTAAAAGAATAACTTCATTTCCTGTTAAAATGCAATCAACTCTGGTGAAGTGAAGCTGGGAGGACTAAATCAATTAATAAAATCCCAAGTAATTGCTTGCCCAGTAATAAACATGAGCACAGACTGAGCAAGATAACTGAAATATGACCATCACAGCAAGTTGTGTGTTAACATTAACTGAGGGTTTGCTGTTTCTCAGCTCATCAATACATTCCAAGCCATCTCTTCCTCACCTGGTACATCCAATAGAAATGGTTAAAACAAGATCTATTGTTTTCTCCTGTTGGACCACAAATCCTGCAGCACATTATTAAGCAGAAACAAATCACTCAAACTTCTGTGCACAATTTATTAAATGGTGCATATTAAGATTCCACCCTCCTGTCTGGATGTGCAAGCCTCTTAGGTCTTTGAGAAGAATGAATGGATAAAGAGCTGATTCCAATTACATCTAGAGTTACAATTTTGTACACGATTTTGTATAGACCTGCCTGCAAATTTGCTGAAAAGTTCTGACAATGCTCAGGCTTTTTTTCTAAGTTCTCCAAGACCTGAAAAAGAAAACAGTAGGAAGCTGGAGAAAAGTTGACAACTCAATGCTCAGCAGCTCACCTCGTTAGAAACTGGTTACTATCAAATATAAGGTGCCAGAAAAAGTTTGAAACTGCACAAGTGTTACAATATTGCAAGCTCCAATAGCTACTAGGACTTGTTTCTGACCATAGACAAGCAATGTTTGTACTTATTTCAAAACCAGGAAATTAAGATGTTCTGTAGAGCTAGGACTGCGTTGCTAATTAGCACTGAGTTAATGATTAAGGGACAGACACACACTAATAAAAAGAATGATAGTAATGGCTGTGTTTAATCCAAGCCAAAGTGTATTCTAACCAACTTCCAGCAGATCCACATCCCCTCTGATTGCAGGATCAGAACATGTAATGCGGGTTTCCATAATGCAATGGCAGGTGAAATAGTTACCCACCCAGTCCAGCACATCCTAAATGCTACAAAACTTCAAACGACTGCAGTGAGCAAACCAGAATGTATTCCACACAGCTTCAGCAGCTGAATTCACTGAGCAGAACTGTGCTTCACATAATGTCAGAACCTGCTGGGCAGCAGGGGGAGTATTTGGCTCAGAACTACACTCAAAATGAAGGGAGCCATGAATTCGTAACACCTCACATCCCAAAGAAATCAGCCAACAGACACATGAAGCAGAAAAGAAAAACAATTTAGCAATATTATCTATGCCAGAGTTCAGTTTCAAATGACTGCCTGCTGTCAACTTCAGTGGTGTGATACACATCAGAAGATGCAGTGGGTTAGGTATCAGCAATAACATCTATAAACATTTTACAGTGGTGCATTTTCCTTCTAAGCTGCAGAAAAGTGAAAGTTGCACACAATAAAAAAAAACAAACAGCGTTAAGATAAACAGCAATAGAAGGAATAGTTTATCATCTCCAAACAAGGAATACTGCTGCATTTTTTCATGGATGTTTCAAATTTGATGCTATAAAGACCAAGTTAGGCACCTAAGCTTACACTGCCTTTGTGAAAGATGACAGGTAAAAAAACCACCTTCAGACAGGAAGCCAACTTTCTTCCTGTTGTTTAATCAACAATTACTAAGATTAGGCTTCTTTCTTCTTCACTAAAGTAATGATTAAACAATACACCTTTGGGACAATATTTTGTATGGCAGGAGTATATTCTGTGCCCTATTCTATGGGGGAGTAGGACAGCCCAGGGAAAAAGTGTTTCATGCAGGAAGCACAAAGAGAGGCTGCCAAAAGTGAGTGTGGGCTTCTCTTACAGCAGTGAATGTAGGTAAAATCCCTCCTGCTTGATAAAAATTCCAAAGTGTCATCAGGGGAGGAAAAACAAAAGTAATGATTCTTGCCATACAGGTAGAACATATGAAAAAATGTGTAATAAAACCTCTTCTTCGTGACGCCCCCATCTTTTTCCCCCCCAGAAAGAAGAGTATAAATACACTGAACAGCTAAATGACAACTTATCAGCTCTCACCATCCATCCCAACTCCAATATTGGCATCCAGGTAACACTGACACGATGTGCAAAGTCCTCATCTTTGGCTGTATTGCAGCAGTAATTCTCATGACTGCAGCTTATGGAGCATCTCTTGGGAAGCCTACTCCAAAACAGCAACGTCTTGAAGCTTCAATAACTGATTTAGAGTTGCTGAAACACATCGACAATGTAAGTGGTGACTTTCTTCTATCTGAAGATTAATTTGTATTTGCTTTTCTCCATGTAATTTTCTCAGAAAAATTAACTCTTTCCCCCCCACCTTCTCTACAGAATTTTCTTGACTTTTACACACCGAATGACAAACGGGTGAGTTTGAATTTTCTGTTCCATTTTAATTGAATTTAGGGAGTGCAACTTCTTGAAGAAACTTCTGCTTTTGCTTTTTATTCTCAAGCATGAAAAGGCTGACATGCAATATTACCTCATTGCCTCTGTGCAATAAGTAACACAAAATGAATACTTTGGATTCATCCAGCTTAAAACATGCTTGAATTGACAGGAAAAAAAGTGGTTCATGAACAATTTAAAGATGGTATAAGATTTGCAGGAGGCAATACTGTTGTGTTAACTCTAACACAGGAGCAATTCTGAGAATGAAACCAGACTTAGAAATAGATTAAAGCAGTATCCACATGAAATCACCCACATTTTATCTAATCTAGAGGCAGAGCCACTGGTTGGGTCTGTTTTAAGATATTTTAAGTTTTCTGCATCCCATCAATGATGAAACTCAGTTATGCTCTACTTAATTCTCTTCATGCATAAAACTTAAGCAAGCCCTTCTGGATACATAAGCTGTAAATCATGTTGTATGGCACTGAGTTAATACCTGAGACTTATTCCCACAAGAATACCATCATTGTGGCCACCTCTCTCTGAAACACAGCACATCAGCATGCAGAGAGTGTTCCAAATATAGCTCTACTGCAGACAGGCTGCTGATTTGTACTACCTTTCATTCAGCCCAATAAACAAGAGCATGAATTATTTAATACTGGGAAGCAGTTAAAATCTCTACAGTTATCTGTTAGCTGCTTTGAACCTCTGCTAAGTTTCTAATTGAGAAGATTTCTCACTTAACAACACTTTTGTTTCAGTACAGATTTAAAGTCAGATTCTGCAACCACTTCCTTATCTGTGTCCCTTTTCTCAGGTGCTGGCAGCATTAAGACCTGGCTATCTCCGAGCTCCAGGGCTTAAATGCAAACGTTTGGGGCTGATCAGTAACATATTGTCAGGGAGTGCCTGAAATAGCTTGCAAAAGTGGTGCACAAAGTTATTTACCCTGTTCAAAAACCCACTCTGATGCAGACATTAGATAAAGCAACCAAAGTGCATCAACTGAAGATGCCTCTAGGAGAGGCCACCTGTTTGCTAACCTATGATTTTCAGATGGCAACCAGAAGTAAGGCTCGGTTCAGGAATAAGTATTGCAGCTTTGTGTCCCCAAGAGATATTGCAACACTTCAAGTGTCTTGGAAAGGTTACTCACTTTTCAAAAGCTATAGAATTAAGGCCACACTTAACATCCTCCAATACAACTTTAAGGGCAACAAATGAACTATAACACACTGCAGAAAACAAACAGCTCGGTTCCTGAGATGAGGGTAAAAAACAGGGAATTGAGATTTTAAAAACTGGAACAAGGAAAACAAGTCACACATCTAACCATTTTGCTGACTGTTCTAGGAGTGCAACCACACAACTCTAGCATGTTTCCTGAAAGAACTGAATGTCTTGAAACAAGATGTGGAAGAGGAGGACATGCGACATGTTATAAACATCGAAAAGAATCTCGAGGGTTTGATGGTATGCAATCTTTTACAAGTCCTACCAAAAAAAAGGGAAATAAAAAGAAGTGTTTCACCATTAGTGGAAAACCATGTCAGACTCAGCATGTTCATGCATCAAGATCTGTGTTATCAACTCATGAAAGTACAGGGTTTTGTACAAAAATATGCTAAGATTAACTATGTGAAAATACCTATTTGCATGGTAATCTAATACAGTAAAATAGATTTAAGTCCTAGTGGTTACACAAGCCAACATGTAACAATATATGACATCTTCTTTGCTGAATCATGCAAAGCATCTTATGCTGACAAAAGCTTGCTTGTAGGAGCATAACAAACATTTACCTAGCAATGGCTTTGAAAACTGTGCCCTAAGTTTACGACTGGAGGGCCCAGGGATGAATGTAGTACATCCTGACGTACTACTAAAATAAAATCCATGGCCTAGAGATCCTTGGAGCAGCACTTCAGGAATACTCTTCAGGCTACAAATATTAAGGGTTTCTTTTGTTGTTAAAGGAAAATCTTTACAAAAGTTGATGTATCATTGTTAAAACCAGCTAGCAAGAAAGTTATCACCAATCAATGAAATTCTCTGTATTGCAGGATCCTGACTTCTCAAACCCAACTTGCAAGAAGTGTGAATCCAACGAGAAGAAAAAGTTTGCTGAATTTCACCGTGAAATGACCAGCTTCCTGCAATCTATGCAGAAAGAAACTGTATAACCTTTTTCTTTTTACTGCTACATTATTTATTGAAATATTTAATTCTGAATAATTTATGTATTTTGCCATGTGGCATACTACTAGCTTGATGTCCCTTTTGGGACCACTAAATGTTCTTAATGTGGGTGGTAAGAGTCTGTTCTAAGATCACACTTGATCCTTTCTGTAAGCCCTAAGGGCTCAATGTTTTTTGGAAAACTCCTTCATTGTCACTTTGACAACAACCTAAGACAACTATTTATTGAAAAAGCTATTAAAAGTTACTTGTAGATTATATTTAATAAATGTCATGAACATATAATAAATTATGTCTAGAGTTTTTGTTATTATACTGTCCTTTTTACAGGTGGCTTAATACCTTGTCTTTGTAAAAACACACAGAAAAACCTTTTTTCCTGAGCTGTACTACTTAGCTACACAAGCTTCCTGCAGGACACATTATTCTCACTGGTGTAAGCAAAATATGTAGTTCTCAAAATTCTTCAGACAGGGAAGCATTATGAAAACAGTAACACACCTGAATTAACAACTGTGCAGGTAACTGAGGTCCCAGAACAACAAAACTGACATGAAATTGAGGGTTAATGTGTAAATCCACGTGAACACACATTGTCAGAAATCTTTCTGTGGAACCTCAGTAATGTCCTTACTCCCAAGGCAGATGGGACTAACAAGGCCAGATACGTGACATTGTAATTTTATGCAGAAAAAAAACACCTAAGAGTATTTTTTAGGACACAAAAGCCCCAAGTCAATACTAACACAAGACAGGCTGTAATTGATGAAAGTGAGCCTACTAAAACAGCTATAAGCTATCGTTTAGACTTTAATGTGCTTTCCTGGTGGGTGTGGTATGGAGTACTTCACCTTACACTTAAAACCAGACTAACAATGGAAAAATCAGCAGTTTCCTTGCATGCTGCAAAGAGAAAATAGGCGTTAATGACAGCTTTCTGCCAAAACTGGGAAAATACTCACAGCACTGCCGTCTGTTTCTCTACTCATCTTCTCTTCCCACGGTGAAGGAGTGCTCTGTCCCCACCCACAAGGACTCAGAAAAGTAAATACTGTCAGTCACCTCAGCCACAAACAGATAAGGCTCCACCCTCTCCTCAAATCAGATGACAGTAATAACAAAAATACTTTAATACAGTAGGACACAGAAGACAAGAAAACAGGCAAGAAACTTGTGCAAAATTCCTTCTACCTTGTCAATCTTTGTAGAAAAATCCTTCTCTTCACATAGATTCCTTCTTACTCCCAGAATTCTTAAATGCAGCATGCAGAAAGAAACAGCATCACATACAACTCATGGCTTTGCAAACAAACCTCTTCCAGTATCAGCTCAGACATTCATCTGCAGTGCTGCCCCAGCTCTAAGCAGCCAGAGAGAAGGCAAAGGAGCAGTTTTCATTAAACAAAATTCACTTAATAAATGAGGCTTCCTTTATTATTTCCTTAAGCACAAGAGCCCTCAACTTCAGCAGTTGGGTAAAACCTACCCCGGAGTCAGTCAGTGCAGCTGGACATCCCACATGGAATAACCAAGACATTTCCTAAGTCCTTAAACAGTAAGCATTAGGTAAGGCAGGAACAGTCAAATACTTCAGAAAGCAGGAAATGATGGTAAAGAGATACTCACCCACGCATTCATAAGGAAAGGCAGAAGCTGGAGCGCACTAACAATTTCACAAACACAAGCAGTGTGAAATTACATACACATTTTTTGGCATTTAGTCTGCACAAACTGCTTTGGAGTTGGGCTGAGAAAGCTGCAAGTTTAGTCATGGAAAGAGGAGGCTTTGCCTGTCCTGGCTCCAGTTTTGGGGATCACTTTTACACAGTAGCCACGATCTGCTGTGCATTTTCAAAACATGTTCAGGCTGCCTTGCTACCCACGTAGCACCTCCAGCAAGAAGCTCAAGACATTTTTCCAAAGAAATACTTGTACAAAGTCTGAAACAAAGAGCTAGCTGAGGTGTGAGGAAGGTGCTTGTGCTACACATGGTTATGCCTTCAAATCTGCATCTAATTATAGGTAGGTCCATATTCTTAAACAGCACCTGCAGGATCAGCTTCTGTATTTGCCCAAGCTTTAAAAGATGTCTTTAGATAAAAAGGACGTAGTTAAAAGAATCTGAAAATGCGTAACAAGGTAAACTTTACTAGACAGAGCCCCTTAAAATAGTAATAAAAATTGATTACCTAAGCTGCCTTCTGCTTGACTGCACAGCTCTAGTATCAAATTAAGATATATGACACGTGCCACATCATGCATTTGACATGGTAGGGGTGTATGCCTATGTGGCACATGACATTTATGGGACATGCATCTGACATGTAAACATATGAAGTCTGAGACGTGGTGTGATACGACACAATGCATGACAACATTATACAGTGGATTAGTCCTGCCTCAAGCAGAAACAAAACCTTCTGTGGGATCATTTTTGCCCCAAAACCCAGGGGCACACAGTGGGTAATGCAGAGATGGGGAAACAATCTGTACCTGAAAGGGATTTCATTTCTGGGTGAGAACAGTCTGTAAGGTTGAACTGTGTAGTATTTTATGTATGGTGTGTACATCTAGGATGGGTAGAACCCATAGTGACAGACTAAATTAATTCAACTGACATCTGGGAGGAAGAGCCACTGACTATGGAAATGAGACCTGTGTTCATATCTAAGAAGGATGAACAGTGTTCTGGTTCCAGCCAGGACAGGGTTAAGTTTCCGCAGTATCCAGGAGAGGGCACAGCCAAGACACAGACATTATTCTGTATCACCTCACATCATTACCAGGAATGGAGGAAAGAGATCCTCTTCCAGGGAAGAGTTCCTTCTGGTTCAGAAAATGGTGGAGGGAGCTGTCCATTATTGTCAAGGACATTTATTGAACTTTTAACACCCCTGCAAAACGGCAACACTGTGCTCTAGCCTGGAATATAATGGCTATTCCCAAAAATTCTTAGAAAACATTACATGGAACAAGGGCCACAATAAACCAAACATCACCACACAACCCCCCAAAGTTAAGGGACAGTAACAGAAAACAAGAGAGCCAAAAAATTTCAGCCAATAGCCAAAAAAAAGGTCAAGGACCCAGCAGTAACAAGTCAGCGAGCTTCAACAACTTGTAAATCAGCATAAGATCATCCCCACAGAAGACTCTACATATTATCTGGAAGAACAGATTAAGGAAAAGACAAATAGCAGGAAGACAAACTTCTTAGTGTTACAGTATTCTCAAAGAAGGTGAAACATGACTACAGCACAATGCTCACTACTCCTGATGTATGAGAACACTGCCTAACTCCCCACTCTTGCATGATTTCCAGAAATCATGGCACATAATCCAGTGTACTGTCCAGCTTGAACACACCAGCGTTCACAACACCACACCAACTCCAAACATGGCACTTAACAACACCCTCCCAATGCTACCATGTTCTTACCAGGACTTAAAACGAAGTAAAGTCCCTTGTGACAGGCACCACTCCAGGCTACTGTGTATGCAGATAATTTCACTAGGACTTGTCAGTGCAGTGATGAAGTCATCTGAGGGTGCAGGAGTCCAATGCATCCATAAGCATTATCATTGGTGGGCTTTGAGGCAAACCACAAAAGCTGAAAAAACCTTGTTTCTGGTGACTTCTGTACTACAGTGCATTATTCTTATTTACAGCTTTGACACCTGCATAATGTTTTAAACCCACTACCAGAACCAGTAATTGTCACAAAACAGTTGAATAACAGCTGGTCATTCCAGGTTTCACATATGGATACACAAAAATTATTTTTTAACTCTTCTAGTACAAACAACAAAGTATTAACCACTTGGCAAATTCACAGCAAACAAAACTCTCAGCAAACAATGGATGCCTACAGATAAAGCACAGATTGCCTGTTTCTTATTTTTTTCTGAAAGACTCTCATATTGGTATGCTTTTTTTTTTAAGAAATCCAACTTTTAGTGATTTTTTTTTTTCTTTTGTAAAGTTATGAGAAAGGGAGGAAAATGAACAAATCAATATATAGAAATCCTGAAACTATCAGGAAAAATTATCAACTCCATCTACGGAGTGGGGATTTGTAGGAACAGGGATGAGGAAGCTGAAATGAGGTGGGCATGGCAGAACTGATTTACGTGTAAGAAAACATCCATTTTGGGAAAAGACTGAACTGCTGCAGGTGGTTTAAAAACTGCATTTAAACTGACAAGAAGCAGTTCTGGGATTGTTTTCATCCTGTAACTACGAACTTAAAGTTGAACATTTTACTACTCAGAACTATATTTACTGAAACAGATCACTCCAACCAACTTAACATTCAATCCACCTCCATCAATCACTGAACTGTTCAATATGTGGAGACTTCACAATCCATGATCCATAACTGTGTTGCTCCAAGTAGCTCTGCAGCAAGCTTTTAGCTTCTTGGTACAACTGAGATTTAATCTAAAAAAAGAAAAAAACCTTTAAAAACCTCAAGAATTACAGTTACAGAGATCCGTGCTCTTTACCACCAACATGTAATAAGCACACACACTGTAAAAATGATTACCTCTCCCCATGTCAGCTCACCTTTGCCTCGTGGTAGGTTGCAAACTGCAGCAGATGATCCTGTCCTGCTTCCCTGGCGAGCATCCTGAAGCGGCTGAACATGGCAGCCTTGCACAGGCGGCTGGCCAGGCATGTGCCGCTGCGGAATGGGGAGCTGCGGAAACAGGGATGGAAATCAGCAACAAACTCACTACAGGGAGACTGCTCTGATCCTTACAGGGGCTCTTCCCTCCCTCCTAACACTTTGTGAATGCCATCACGCTGGAATTCATCTCAGTTAGAATCCAGCTCTATTAGAATCCTGGTTTGTTTAATGCATAGTGAAAGCTAAAACATTTTCATTACCACAGGCACCAGGACGACAGATATCTCTACTGAGAGAACTGTTTTGTTTGCTATTTTGTTATCTCTCTGTGAACTTACAAGATCTCTAAAACTTGACCTAATCACAGGATGCCTTCAGCTAACACAGGAGAAAATTTCTCTCATAGCTTAAAAACTGAATACTCCAATAACCCAGCACAAACTCATTATTTCAAACAAAATTAATATAAATGCTGACCTTTCAGTGGTTTTCCCACTTAATCCATCCACAACCTCCAGGGATGCATCTGAGAATGTCCAATTCAAACTAAGTGACCACTGGTTCAAATCTGTTTGGATTGGCAGTGCAGTTTTCACCAAGTAAATATGAGATCTGTTCACCAGGTAAGGCACAGGAAGCTTTGAAGTAAGTTCATCATCCAGGCGCTGCTTTATGGTTATGTCCAGTCCTTTTGTATCCTTACAGCTTCCATTTCCTAGTTAACAGGACAAGATCAGTCACATACAAGTACATCAAATTAAAAATTAAAAATGCAGGTATTTCGGCATTCTTAATCTACTATAGACATTTTTCACAAAACATCTATGTTTGTAAAGATCAGTTCCAATATTCAATTCACAGAACAAAAATTATTTCCCACTTTCTTCCCCAGAGGCACCATTAGAAAATAGAAAATATGGTGAAGAGTTTGCCCACCTTACCTCACATCCAACAGCATTTCTGGCTGCCTACTAAATAAATACACTTTGGTCCTGCATCTCTAGGAACAATTCTGTAGTTCTCCAAAGAAGTCATGGTTTAGTTCATGCTTTATAAAATGCCATCAAACTGGAATATGAAAACACATGACCCCCCACCCAGAATTTGCACTGAACCTACCCACAAGAATGTTGCTGATGTACATGGGCTCAATGAAGTGGCTCAGCAAGGCTCCCTGAAGACCAACCACCTCCCACTTGGTCAGTTTGTCACCAGCTGACATGCTGCTCACTCTGACAGTCTTGGGGGGACAGCAAGCAGCCAGGTAAATCCTGCCTTCTAGAGCAACGTGCAGACTCAGCTCTTCACTGGCTTCATAAGCAGATATGGACTGGGGACCAAGATGCCTAAGGCAGGATAAGAGAATGGGTTTCAGAGAGAAGGCACTCTGATCACAGAGATTAAGTGCTATCTAATGCTTTTTCTCAGAAAAAAAATCAGTAAATCTAGGCCTTGTATTATCTTCAACATCTGTAATTCTTAGGAACACCAGATTGAGCTGCTCAAGTGCCTAGAATACTGAAATCAGTATTTAACTAGGAAATTGCCACTTAATCTCATCTTAGCCACCAGTCAGCACACCTTAAAAAGATCAGCTGCAAACAACCTGTCACTTTTTGTCTACTCACACTCTAACAGAAGTTACTTGTGAAAAAACAGCTCTAAGGTTCTTAAAATCTCCTTTAAAACATAACTCACACTGTGATTCAAAATATTTAAATAAGAAGATGAAAGACGTAAGGGAGACAAACCAGTGGCTGTTTTGAAGCAAAACATTTCTTCCTCTTAGTTACAAAGGGGTACGACATCAAAGCAGAGCCTTTTGTTCCAATTCAAGGCTTTTTGTACTCCAATCTTGTAGTGCATACAATGGCATTAAGTCATTACATCCACTCAGAGGTTAAATCCATGATTTAACAGTACTTTAATAGTATCTTGGGAAGAGAGTTAACAGGTTATTGTCTGTAATAAACAAAAGCTATGACCCATGTAGAAGTTTTCAGTATCATCATATTGAGCTGTATCTCATATTTATCACTACTACCCTGTACAATAACGTTCTCAAAACAAGATAAAAATTAATCTTCCATTGTATCTTGGGAAACACCACGATACTTACACCTCTGATTTTAACTGAGCAGTTCCTTTTGGAAGCTGGTTCATGTAGAGTGAGAGAGTTATATTTTGCTTTAAGCTAAGCAGCTTTGAGCCTGGTGCTGTGCAAAATATGGATCTCTCTGCCTTGGCTGGATTTTTGTTATAGAACAGCAAAAGATGCCGGTACAAGTATCTAAAAGAAAAATACAATATATATTTTATACAACATATAATCCGGATATATGTTGATATTATTATGTATTATTTTACATAACTGTAACATTCGAGTGCAGAAAACGGAGATAAAATGGCTGCAAGGGAAGGATTTGCAGAGACATTCCCACCTGAGCAGGGAACGCCTGGCAGTGACAATGGCATGGCTGTCATGCAAGAGCCTCCCACAAGACTCGAAGCTCCGGCTGTAGTTGCATTCTCCTGTCCCAAGTGCCACCACTTCATGCTGCCCACCTAAAACCAGAGATGCTGCTGAGTTCACCTGGCTGCCCACCAAGCTGCTTCAGTGCTCTGTGGGAAGAGGTTTCCCACTGCCCAAAACTCACGATCAAACCAGACTTGCCCTTTTCAATGATGAAGGCAGCCAGGGAACTGCCACAGCTGTGGTACTCAGGGTGTTGGGAAGTCAGGCGGTTAAACACTTCCTCAAGTGTTTGTGAGAGCTTTTGATAGGGATGTTCTCCTCCTAAATGAAACAACAGAACCCATCAAGACACAAATTTGCAGGTAGGTGAAAAAACAGACATGAGCAAATTATAACCCTGAACACATGGTATAAGCAGAACCACACGTACTTTCAGGATTCTGAAGATCCTCAGGATTAAATAAAGCTCAAACACACCTGAACACCTGATGCTTTTATCATCCATTATAATGACAACAGATATAGTCCAAGTCTGATCACCTACTGCACACTAGCTCAAGTAAGGACAGAGAACAGTTTCTATTTCTATCACCTGGACTGGTGATTGAAATTCCAGCAATTTACTGAATAAAAGAAATTTACTGAAGCTGTGTCCTTCTGTAGAACATACCTAGTAATACTAGCCTTTACAAGCCTTCAAATATGTTTAAAGCAATAGTATCAACACAGAGATCACTAAGTGTATTAAAAGACGAAAATTCTTAAAAAGAAACTATTTGCTGGGCAGCTTGAATCAACAGAGGAAAAACAAGACTACTCCTTACCAGTCCTTGAAACACAAGCAGAGTTTGCTGGAGGTCGGAGTTCAGAAGGAGCACAGGAAAAATCTAAGAATTTAACAACATTGTGAAGTGGGACGGTCATTCCTAATTTCTAAGCATGAATCTCGTACCATTTCCAGCAAGTCAAACTTCAAATTTTCTTTTCTGATTCTGAAGTCCTTGTAAGCTTAGAATGTTTCAGACAGCAAAATTCAAGATAAAGTATTGTGGCAACTGAACTCTGTTGAAAGCAGTATCTCAGTGGGGAACCCTTTTAATCATAAAAATTCACACCCACTTGAGATGTAGTTCATGTTGTTGTACTCAGTAAGCAGCAAATCAAGTGCAACAGCAACAAATTTATTCCTTCAGTATTCCTGGCATCAGTTGATGCAACTCTTAATACACAAATGACAAAAATAAAAAGCAATTTCAGAACCCAACTACAGATTTGCCCCAAGGATTCAAGAAACCTGACAGAGGCCAACAACTGCAGCATTTAATAAAACCACAGATATTCTGCATAGGACACTGTTAAGCCAAGCATTTCAAGTTCTAATTAGGCGTTGCTACAATAATTACCTGAATCTTCAAAAGACTTTGCCCCTGTATTCTCCAAGTTAAGTAGCTCAGCAAGAGCCAGTTTAGCTGCATTTAATTTCGACTCCTTCTTGTTCTTTCCCAGCCCAGTCTTGTAGCAAACACCATTTATCACAGCACAAAAGGCAAAATAAGGCCTTATGATATCACCTTTAAAGGAGAAGAAAAAAGCAGATGCAATCAGTGAAATTATTTTAAAGCACTTCACTCATGGCTTTACATCCTTATACTAATTCTTAGAACAAATACAAGACAAAAAGACAATTTTGGCAAAGTACAGCTCTCATCCCTAACCTCCCCAAAACTTTTGGCAGCTTTCCCTTCACACACTATTCACTAAGTTCTGGTAACAGCCATAATTAAACACAATCCACCTGATCTATTTCTGTAGCACCTCATCATGAGAAACAGCTGCAGAGGCAACAAAAGGGCAGCCAAAAACCCAACATATGTGGGTGTAGTGCAATTAACAGTAAAAAGGTTCAACTGTATCAGCACCATCAAATCAACTCAGATCATCCCAAGGATAAGCAAATACTGCCTAATTTGGAAGCAGAAGTATTTACCTGCCACACTCGTTTCTTTCAATTGAAGCTCCAGGTGGTGTATTTTGGCAAACATATGCAAGGCAGATACTGAGTTTATTGCTCCCTGTTTGTATCTTTCAATAAAATCCAGCTCTTCCTGTGAGGGAAGGGCTGAAAATGTGGTGGTGTCTGCTCCTTTAAAAAGAAAAGGTCCATAAACAAAATTAAGGAGAGAACTAACACACTCCCTGAAAATGTGCTTACAATAAATGCTCTTCAGACACTTCTAAAACAAGCAAACCAAAATTTACTCTAGAGCATTACTGCTTCTTAAAATCTCCTTTAGTACATTTCAAAACAGTGTGTACATCTCCTTTTAAAAGCACCAAAGCTTTTACTTGTAGTAAAAACCAGTAATCTCTGAATATAGACAGGTATTACCAAAAACTACAACATATATTCCCCCTCCCTTCTCTCATGAATCAACAAGTTGCTGATAGCAGATAGGAAACAGTGGAACCTGTGTTTTTTCCACATAAAGCTGTGCACTATCTGTTCTAGGACACTATAAAAGTTTCAGCAACCACTGGATGGATAAAATCATCAGCTTCAGGGCTCTAATATACCCAAGCACAAGCACCTCCCAGCCAAGTCTAAAAGAAATCCTCACTTTGAAGCATTTTACCAGGTGTCTTTACCTCAGCACAACTACTCTAAGTGACAAAACTCAAAATACATCCTGGGATATCTCAAACTGCAGTTAAAACCCTTCACAATGTCATTTATGAAAATTCATGCAGAACATATTCCATATTTTGTCAGTACTTTTAATGTTTAACTTGAACTTTAGAATTAGGTAATGCTGCTACTACATAGGCCACCTAACAACAAATGGCTAACAAACTTCCAGCACAAAAAGACTTTAGGAGAGGAGGGACAAGTTGAAGGAAACGCTAAAGTAGTCATGTAAGAAAACACAGTGATAATAAAAAGCAAAGTTACTTTCAACAGTATTAACAGGCAATCCCGGTGTATAAACTGCAAACTATACCTGGATTTTTCATCACTCCTGGTTCACTGCACCTCACAGAACGTGGAAGATTGAGCCTTGCAGTTACAGGCTCGGAGAGATCCTTTGAAATGGAATATCTGAGAACATCGGGTGCCAAAATCTCCTCAGGCGCGGGGTCGAAGGCGAGCATTGCCGCACCCTCAAAGCTGCCATTGCTGCTCGCCATTTCCGACCGACCTACGGAAACGTAACACTAACGCTGCCAGTAGTAAAGACACCCTGCAAAAAACCCAGCAGAGCCCTCCTAGTCAAGCTATTTCACAGAACACCAGAAACAGCTCGCTCAGGGCTGGGGCAGAACCAGTCCCGGTGTCCTGCCCCGCAAGGTGGCCACTTCTGCCCTTTGTTAAAGCACCTTCCCTCACGCGTAACGCGGCTCTGCCCCTCCAAGGACACAACTCCTCAAGCCGCCCTTGAGGGAGCGAGGCGAACTAAAGCATAACTAAAAAAAGTAAAAAGTAAAGCGAACTAAACCTCTCGAGTTTCCAGGCCGAGCTGGCGCTGAAGTCGAAGGGTTTGCTACCTGCACCTTCTGGCCCTCGTCCTGCTGCGGAGAGCTCCAGAGCGCTCACACGCCGCGGGCAGGCGGAGCACCGCTGAGGCCACACGAGGGCGGAGGAGCCGGGGAGGTGCCGGCTGCCCTGAGGCGATGCCTCACAGAGCCGAGCAGCCCTCACGCCTCAGCCCGCCGGGCCCTCAGAGCGGGGAGCGGCCCCACACAGCCCTTCCCGCCATTTCGTGAGGGCAGCGGCCGAGGCGCGAAGGCGCAGCTGTACCTGAGGGAGGAGCTGAGGGACTGAGGCCGCCGCCCGGTTTTACCCCTGTGCTGCCGGCGCCGCTTCAATAGCGCTTCCCGGCCACCTGCTCGCCTTCCTGGGCCGCTCCCAGCGGACATGGGCGGCACCTGACGCCGCCACAGCCGTCACGGCCCGGGAGCAGCCGGTCCCGATTCCAGCGAACGCGCCGCGTCCCCGCTGCGTGATCGGGGCGGCGCTTCCCGCCTTCCGGCTGCTGCCCGAGCTCCTGGGCTTTACCTCACTTAAACCACGCTCTGCCAAGTTACACTTAAACACTCTCTTCTTCTTGTTCAGCTTCCTTGATTAATACATAAAAAGATCCTGTACAGTAGTTAAATTTTATTACAAGTGTAATAAACTTCATGATTTTTAGCACTAAGGCAATCACAGTTTCATAAGTTATATATATATATATATATAATTTACATCAGTCTACATTGACAAATCAATTACTGGTCACATCAACAAGGGGTTTGTGTTATGGCAAGTAAAATCTTAAGAAAATTCACAGTTAATCTGCAAATATTGTAAAGATGCAGGATCATATTGCACATCAAAAAATGGATGCTGAGGAGCAGATTTACAGTGTTCCAGCTATTCCTTCACAGAATATACATTGGTCATAATCATCATCATCATGCAATAACTTCAAATACAGAATGGTATCAAGTACCACAGTAAACAGTTACTCACAATGTAAGTTTTAAATAGAGTAGCAAAAAGCTGTTAGGTTTCTCTTTAAACCATATTTAAGTTCTTAAAATATAATAAAACACTTTGATAAAATCAAATGGAGTTAGGGTTGTCACATTGTACTTTTAATATTCTTCTTTGTCTTTTCCTTTCTTCTCCTTTTCATCCTGTAGTGCAGTACCAAGTTTCTTTATAAGGACTGACAAAACTTTGTCCAAAGGATCCATGACACCACGCTGCAGCCACTTAGGGATAGTAGTCCTTGCATGGTGAAAGCCCAGCTTTTGGAGGATGTAGTCAACACCAACAGGATCAATTTTTCTCCCAGTCCAAGATATTAATCTAAAAAAGAAATAAATAGAAGGCTCAGTCTCAAATATAGCCAACAAGCATTTGTATAAACAAAAAATCCATTTTCCCCAGTGTACTTGTGACCAACTTAAATCTAACAGATACGGTTTTGAACTTGATTTAGACAGATAAGCTCAAGATGATCAATGAACATCTCATAGGAAGAGGATGTTTAAGGAGGTGAAAAACCCGACTGAAATTAATGAGTTTAGGTTTACTGTATCCTAATTCGACACTGTCTTTAATCTGCATAAATTCTAACCCAGACATTACTACACAGCCAAAGAGACTGCAGCTAAAGGTGCTTCTTACCTGAGTGTGGGTTCCAAATGCCAAGTATTGCACATAAACTCCCTCCAGTCAACTGTAGTGTAGCTAATGCTTTCCTCTGCCTCTTTGTCAGTGGAGCTGTCCTCAAGGACACCAACAGAATTCTTCTGCCCTGGACGAGCAGCCAAAATGCGAGGAGGAAAAATTGCTGCAAAGGGGAAAGAGGAAAAACCACCAGTCAGTCATGAGCAGCTCACTTGGATTCTTTTTGTAAATAGCTTAAATTAAACAAAAGCACAAGTCTCAACAAAATGAGAACCACCTCATGTTCCCAGGATTTCTGCATATTGCTTAAGAATGAACATGCCAAATTTGAAAGCTGCAACTGAACGTACTGAGGTAGAAAAGTAAATAATTCTGAAATCAGAAAAATACATGTCTTAAAAAGACTCCACTGATGAAAGGATTGCAATAACAATAATAAAGCTTCCTAAAACAGTGTTCATCTACCTATACCATCTTACAAAGAAAAAGCTAAACACCAGATGTCAAAATAGGAGCAAGATTATGACTTAGAGTATATTTACTGTCAAATAATCTGAACAACTGCAGATTGTTAGACAAGTCTTACTTCATGAACAACAACTCACCTTTTTCTTTTTCTTTTAGGTAAGCAGACACTAAGTCATGCAGAAACATGATCAGTTCAGCATCCATAGTTACACAGATGTGGTCTGTGAATTCAGTTACTACACTGCATTCCACCTTTGGTTTAACACTTGTATCTACAGCCAGATAAAAACAGTATCAGTACACTTACAAGTATATACAGTAAATCTAAAAGTACATAGAATTTGAATGCAAATCATTTGAAAGTAATATTTTTCATTGAAACAGCAACTCTTGAGAGGAAGAACCACAGTGAACATTTTAATAAACATAAGAAAACCAAACCTATGAAATCAGCCAGTGTAGCTGAAATGCTCATATTAACTTCTCTTAGTAATTTTTTTCTACAGCAACCAGTCTCTGCACTAGATCTTCACTCTCTCAAAATAATTCCCTCTACATTTTAAAATGTTACCTTTCTTTGCAGATATGCAGCAATTCTTATATTAAATCCTCTTATCAGCACACTACTTTTGCCTTTAACTCCTAATTTGCGAGAAATAATTTTTGACCAAGAAGAACCAAATTATGTTTTACTGCACCTTGTAATGAAGGCTCCTGGGGCTCTTGAACATGAATAGATTTAAAATCCAGCTGCATCCTTGGCAATGCAAAGATGGTTTCAGTTTCGTGGTTGTAACTGGAGCCACCCCTGAAGCCACTTAACAAGCTTGAGCTTTTCACTGTCGTGCTGCTCTCTGGGTTGTTGGCATCAACATTCCGAAGCAGGTTCAACTCTACAGGAACAATGGGAGATGTTAAATCACGACAAGGCAAAAAAGCTAAGAACAGCCACTTGAAAAACTGCTGCTGTATGATTATTGAGGAGATTTTATCTTTTATTATGCTCCCAAAAGCGTGGCTAGAAAAGGTCAATCAATTTGTTGTTCATACACTTGAGATTTGTCAGCTTTTCAACAGCTCCATCTGCAAGCAGATCAACCCCCAGGCTGAAGGCACCTGACTAACCTTCATTCCTCGTGGCTGTCACATAATTGAACCACTCCTTCACACTGGCAACTCCATGCGGGGGATTTTCGTGGCGGCGCCGTGTTATCTTCGTGATGGTGGCCATGGGGCTTTCCAGGGCCCCACAGGGCTTGGTGACCATGGTGTTATGGCCCAAATGAAAGTCCAGGGTTTGCACAATGTATGTGGAGTGTTCACTGGTACCTGCATTGAAGGTGTGGGCAGCATGAGGTAGGAGAGGAAAAAAAAAGTAAAAGCAGCTTAGTGAGGTTAGTGGAATTTTCTCTCATTCTCCTACAGGTATTTAATATGAATAATTAGTGTGCCACTGGAATTTAACCTGGTATAAAGCTTGAAAACAATAAAGAAATTAAATCCTCAGTAGCTACAGACAATAAAACTTCATAAAATTAAGAAAAATATAAACAATAAGATCATCAAAATTCATCATACAGCTAGAAAGGACTACACAAATACACACACACTATTAAAAAGCCAGGCAATCCACTTGGTAGGCTCATTATCAGGGAACATATCCAGTACATTTGAAAATGTACTTTGCATTATTCCACAGATAAAGAAAATTGTGGTAAAGATGTGGAGTACATAGATTATTTTTAGATAAGTGGTATATTTTTGGGAAATAGTCTTGATTCAGACAAAGAACATAAATTTCTCTTTGATTTCTTCTTATGTAATAATATTTTATTAAAAACTAATTTAAAAACATTTAGAGAAATGAGTGAACAGTTTCAATTACCATCTTCCAAAACTTTCTGGGCTTCTGTCCAAAATGCAATATTGGGTTCTTCCAGGTGAAATAAGGCCCATGATTTTGAGCGGAAATTAGGTCCATGAAAACAAGCCAGGGTCATATGGTTCCCGTGCAGGCTCATGGATCCTCCAAATTGCATCCCATCTTCTGGCAGGGGCATCTGGAACAGGGAAATGTGGCACCCAGACACCACCTTCAGAACTCCTGGCCAGTGGCGATGATGGGCTGCATCCAACACTGCAGAGCAAACGTGAACAACAAACTTCAGGCAAGATACAGAAAAAAACTGCTGGCATATTTATATTTTTGGTAAAACATGGAATTACGAGTGATATTTTCTTATCTATTTCACTGACGCTGTCTCCTAGGTAATTTTTGCAATTAAAACATTTTAATTGAGAACCATATTAATTTTTGGTAGCACTTACATTGCTCGTGTGAGGTTCTCTCTAAGTTGTTGGCCACTGTCTTGGGAGGGAGATAGGGAACAGGCCCCCAGGTGGACAGAGCTCGCTTGCTTGTATCAAACTGCTGAGTGAAGAACTCCTGGAGCTTCATTCCTATTTTTATCAGGTCTGGCGTAGTTGACCTTGAAATCATCACTTGGAAGATATCCCATTTCAAGTCCCCATGGACAAATATCTCACTAGATATTAAAAATAGCAAGAAAATTAGCAGTTAATATATTTCCTACCGACAATTTAAAAACAAACAAACAAAACCAAACAATGAACCCTTTGCATTCTAGCAGACAGATTTCTGGTTCACAGTATTGGGCAGAAGACATTTGACATTATCAAACATCATACATTTGAAACACAGGAAATATTATTACCTTTTATCAGTCATGCTTGAATCCAGATTATTATACAGATTAATTTTCCATTCATCCTGCAGTTTAAGATCAGCATTACTGAAGATTCCCATCAGGATACTGGATCCCATATAGTCAACACGTGCTTCAGTAGAACCCATAGTAATTTCAATTTTATGATTGGGCTGTTGGTTTGGGTGTTCAGAAATATGAGCTGAAATAGAACCAAAGCAACATAGAAATGCAGAATTACAGAGATGAAAATTAGTTTTTCCAGTGGTATCATCTTTATTGACCGGAACATATGCTGACAGCAGGAGGCTTTCCAACTTACCCACCATCTCCAGGGTGTTAACATCTATGGTACCTCCAACAACTCCTCCTCTAGAGTCCAGCTGGGATCTTCCCAAGCCCACAGACATGCTGATTTCCCGATCTCTGCTACTTCCCACAGACAGACGGCCCTGACTTTTCAAACCACTGGTGGTCCACCTAGAACAGAGGTCAAAATACACAACTTTCCAGGCTGTCAAAGAGAAACTGAGTGTTATCTACTGGAAAGCAGTAAATAATGTGGTTTAGGCATATGTGACTTCAGGATTAAGCAACTACAGAATTCATGAGGGAATTCTCAGTTCAAAACTGACAAGGGTAGGATTTTAAAGCAGAGGCAACAGATTGTTAACAGTCTGTGGGGAAAAAAATGTTTTTTTGCCCCCAAAACACCAGCACCTGTTAAAACATGCTTGATTATATTTTATACTTACGTAGTATTGCCCATTACATTGCTCATATTCATTTGAACATTTAATTGTTTTAGGTTCATAGCAAATACAACCAGCGTTTCCCACGGTGTTCCTTGCTGGCTTCCAGCTTTATTTGACTTATTAAAAGGAGTTGATGTTTTTGCGAGAGCATCTAAACAGAAAAAAAAAAGTAGACAAAAATTTAAATTATTCTATATGCTAGGAAGAACTGGCAGAACATATCCATTTTGAATATTACAAAAGGACCAACAAGCATTATATTTATAAAGAGCACAAAGCCACGAGAGAATATCAGTGAGAACTAGAGGATTTGCAATATGCATTGCTTTAGCTGTCACAGAAATTGACTCACAGATAGGGAAATTTTATGGAAAATACACTAACAACTTTCATTCATCCATTTTAGGCAATTTCCCCTTCTCTAAGCCATTGACTCTCCAGTGCCAGGCACTGTGGAAAAGAATATTTTCAAAGCAGTAATGACATACTTCTTTCATACAACTGATGGAAACACTTTTTTTAAAAAATTAAGTCATTACTCACCTCTCTGAGGCACTGAGGAGTCAGACACACTCCTGGATCTTGTGACAGCTGGAGACTTGAGGCTGTGAGATGCTGTCCCAGGTGACATACTGCTGCTGGCACTGTGCTCACTGAAGACATTGGGTGACTGTGCCATGTGAGTGAAGGAAGCAGACTGGCAGGGCTGCTCCCATGTCCTGCAGTATGCTTTCCTTGAGGATTCAGGAGAAAGGTGCTGGCTCACTCCTTCAATTGAATCTGGTGTGCCAGGGCCTGATGCTACTGGAGAAAAAGCAGCACAGGAAATACAGAAAAACTATTTCATTTGTGTCTAATCATATCCTCACATATACTAAGAAGTATTGGGAGAGTGTCCAAATGTATTTCATTTAACATAACTAAAAGTTTTCTTCTTTTCTTGTTTATATATCATAGAACTAGAGAATGGTTTGGGAAGGGACCTTAAATGTAACAGGGATGCCATTTATTAGACTGGGCTGCTCAGGGCCCCATCCAACCTGGCCTTGGAATATGCTCTTTAAATTATTCAGTGACCTACATCAGCAATTTTTCACTTCTTCCATCTAGGATTTCCTATCAAACGTCTCTGAATGACTGCATAATACATTTACATCTATTCAATGATGTGACACAGATAATAAATGCTTAAAAAATTCCTAGTGTAACCCTTTGTATAACAAGTTCTTTTCTGATAAGCAGCAGTCTCCTACCTGGCAGATTTATTGTCTGATCACCCAGGAAAAGCCTTCTGGCAATGCTTCTCCTGTACCAAGCCCTGGGAAAGGCCAGGATCTCGCTGAGGCGGCGCATGTCGTATTTGAAAGAAGCAGATCCTATGTCACAGACAGCTGAAAAAAGCACATACAACAATTTACACAATTGTAAATTCCCAGTATTAACAGGTTTTGGTAACCAAGTCAAATTCTCCTTCACCTAGCAGTATTGTCTCTGCTGTCATGAAAAAATAGTTTTCCTGAGGTGTTGCCATTTCTCCAAGTCCAAACATTAGATACAAATGCATTTCATAAAGACATGATGAACACAAGAACACAGATTACGTTGAGTCCTCCTTGTGCTGGATGTGCCTCAGACTCCTCATGGGAGGATTTAAATGGCAGATTAATCATAACCATCCTGCTGTTTGCCCAGGAAGTCAGGATCCCAAGTGCAGAGGCAGAAAATAAGTACATAGATGTTACAAAAAAAAAAAAAAAAAAAAAAGCTGCCAAGAGTAAAGTCCATCACTGGAACAGCAGTTCTCTAATTAGCTGTGATTAAAATGAAAGAAGCATTTACCAGATATGTTGATCAATGTAGTGTCTATCTTGCTGGTAGCTTTGCTTGCAGACTGACTCTCAAAGAAGGAGGAGCCTCCTGAACGCCTGATCCGTGACAGGCTGACTTTCACGAACTCCAGGTTGATGCTCAAGGAATCCTTCCGGCCAGTGACTGAAGTTGGCTCCTCATCCACATTCCCTAGAAGCAGGAAGGAAACACTTTCATCTTCTGTGATCCTTTCAAATCAGCAGTTTAGAAACCCAAGCCACACTTGAATAATATTCATAAAAGCAAACAAAATCTTGTTCCGTACCCAGGGCTCCCGACCCAGGGGTTAGCACAGTCACAGCTGATTTTTGTTTCCCAGCTCCATAGGGATGGAACACGTAAAGGGAGAAGTCAGACATGCAGGCAGTGAAGCTCAGGCCTGAAGAGCTGCTGCTGGAAGTTGTCAGATCTGACTGACTGCTGCTGTGCCTTGTCCTGCCCAGAGGGCTGCCGAGGCCAGGCGATGAACCTGGAATGAATTTTTGGGCAAAAATCAGATTTTGAAAGCATTTTCCAACATGAAATAATACTTAATGTTAACAGCAGTATTAAACAGGCCAAATACACTTTAAATTATGCCCTTTAGCAGCAATGTAGCTTAAATATTCTGTATATAGAATTGACATTCACACACGTATTACCTGGTGCTCCAGATTTACCAGCTGAATTCTTTGAGCCACTCTGTGGAGTACTGCCACCAATGGACACACTTTCTGATGGATATGTTGTGCCTAAAGTTTCCAATTCTCCTCGGTTGGAAGAGAAAACAAGATCCAGGGAAGGCAGCTTCAGCATACATTCAACTCTGGATACTGGCAGGCAGCTGAATTTGATTTGAGAGGGCTGACAGGCAGAAAGAAAATAAAGCATTCAGAAGGGACACTTGAGTTTTTATTCTTTAAAAATCAAATTTAGAAGCATGGATTGTTTAAAAGACAATGACTAAAGCAAGGTACTATCCTGAATGTTGAGTTAAAACCTCACCTGGACTCGTACATAAACCACCACATCTACAGGGAAGGAGGAGTATGCTGATGTTGAGGATGACACCAAGGATGTTGTGGACTCTTCTAAAGGATCTTGTATATCAAACTGTCCCATGTCTTCATCCTGGGAACTAACAGCTTTTAACAAGTACAAGAACTCATTAGAAAGTGGAATTAGAAGAGAAAAGCAGCTCAGTACCAAAAAAGCACAGAGTGCCAGAATACAGCTACACAACTGACCTGTGTAATTCCTTTCAATGGGTGTGATGGGAATGGTTTCAAGGGCTTTCTCCAGGAAGTCCAGGAGGCAAGGGCTGATCACCATCTCCTCTGGCAGTGACTGGAGTGCAACCCACGCATAGAGTTTAGCAGTTTTCACTCCACCACTTCCTTTCCCTTTGGCTGCAATATTGAGAAGATACACTTGTCTAAGGTAATACCACTGAGCTGTAACTGATAAACGTTAGAAGACAGTTCATAACTTATCAAGAAGTACCCTCTAATTTCCTTTATCATCTGAAGAAATCTAGGTCAGGTCTGCTAGAAGAAATTAAGTCATTAAGTTTTCACTTGGCAAAAATACCATTAGTCTCTAAGGCTTAACTGCAGTAATTCCATTGCTCATGTTCTCGACCAAGCACTCTGTTGTCATTGTCAAGCACTCTGTTGTCATTGTCAACACCTCACTTTTTAGAAAATAGCACTGAAAGCAAACACAGACAGTTCTTCTCCAAATGCCCAGTGCAAAGTAACCACAGCTGACTGGAAACGAAAGTGATATTAGGAAAAGTAAATGCACAGGTCTGGAAAGAATATCAGTTTAAACAGAGAAAATACATCAGAAAATTAAATCTGCAAATGGCAGGTCCTTCTATATTTATGCAAAGAATGACTGGAGATTCTAAACCATAATTTTGAAAGCTTGGAACTAGTCAGAGTGTAAACTAATAAAAAGGTTACTGTCTTGTAAATTTGTGGAAGAGGACTCTTGAATCCATGCCCATCAAAATATTAATATGCAGAGAAAAATCTTAGTACCAGTTCACTTACTGTCTTTATGCAATATAGCTATTAGAATGAATATACATCAATGGAGACACAGATTTAAAATTCTCCAAGAAAAATATACAAATTAACTACTAAACCAGATGAAAAATCCTTTCATTTGCTAAAAAGAAAAAGAAAGCACCGACTTTTCATTCTATGCAAACTATTCTGCCTCATGTCTCTGACTACATTGTCCTATCTCACTCTTACTGCAAACCAAAGAAAATACATCGTTTGTCTTTGTTCCAGGGGAATGGTTTCCAGACTATTATTATAAAAAAGTAGTACAAACAATAATAAATATGTTTCAAAACCATTCAGTACGGATAAATACTTACAGAAATACAATGCATAAAGAAATAAAGCAATTACAAGTCATCCTCTAGTCTGGGGAGACATTTATATTATCATACAAGTGCAATTTCCACACCAAATGCAGAACTTGGAGACATTTAACCAGCAAGACTCTACCTGGACATGATGTAGTAAGAATTGAAAGGCAAAGATTAGAAAGAAGATAGAGTAGAGAACAAAAGTGAAGAGAAGTAGCATAAACCACTACACATCATCTGGTAATCACAAAGAGGATGGCCACCTAAAGGACTAAGAGCTAATGGTTCAACAGCGTGGAGAATTGAGGAAGGTATCCCCATTTCACTGTTCTCTCCCAGCATTTCTGGTAGCAAAATCCACAAGCACAACTTCCAGTTATTCAGTTTGTTTGGTGATCAAGTTCTGACAAAATTTCGGCTTTGTGTTTAAAACAATATTTAAGTGCCAATGGAGAGAAGAGTGAAAGTCTCAGAAATTGGAGATGCAATCTACATGCCTCTGGATCTGAGGTAACAACAGCCTCCTGTTTGAAAACAGGAATCACTGGAGACAAAACAAAGCTTGTATTAGAACTCATCTTACTCCAAATCATAGCTATTTAAAGGCCTTCAATGGGTGAGATAGTTACAGGTATTTACACTCTGCTTTCCAACATTCTTTTGCTAAATGATAACTCAGAGAAAGCAGTGACAGCCCAACACTGGGATATGGTGACTATGACAAAAATATTACTAAGATTAGTTTAGCAAACAGTGTCTAAAAATTCAGCTTTATGAACTGCATTCTGGCTTCTGGGTTCAGGTTTCTGCAGCCAAAGTCAAGCCTGGATAAATACAATGCTTCAGGTGAAGTGTGGCCAGATCTAAAGGCAGTAGATTGCACCAAGGAAAAATATATCCATGAAAGGTTCAGAAAGTTTGTCTATAAGTACCTGATGGGATGGGTGGGGGCTGGGGAGGAAGTAAGGTGTTAGTCTTGCTGTGGATAGAGCTAGAGAGAGGAGGAGATGTGGCAGTATCTTTCATACCATACAGCTTGGACTCTTTGGAAAGGGTGCGTGGCAAAGAGGATCCTCGAGAAGTATTTGGCGATTCAGTCTTTAGAGTCTTGGAGTTGTAGTGCAACTGGAAAGCAAAGCAAGATCAAGTTACTTGACATGAAGAACTCAATTTCTGTACAGCCATTTGGTGTCACTCCATCCCTCCAAAATTTATTTCTTCTCATTATTTACAGAAATATTCTAAGATTTATTACATTCCAATTCATATCCTGTACACAAAAAGAACTGAAAACTTAGTACAAAAAAATACATACATTAATAAACTATTTAAAAATCCAATGAAACACAGAAAAAGAGGAAATTCATTATTTAGGAACAGTGCCTAAAGCTTATTTCTCTCTCTGTTACATCACATCCATCCTGTGCCCCCTGTGCACACAGCCTCCTTTCTGTCTTGATATGTGGTGGAACTGTTCAGGCATACAGAAACTGGCATTAAAAAAAAAATTGAAGCAAGATATTCCAACAGTACACACCTCCTTTATGTGCACAGTAGACTATTACTGAAAACACAGAACATAACAAAAGCTGTAGAGAATGTTTAGTTATTCCTGAATTTGACTACAAGCAGGACCTGAGGTATAATTGTTATCCCTGAAGACAGTCTGGAATACTGGACATGGACACACATAGTCCTTCCACAGTGAAAGACTAAAAAAGCCAAGCAGTAGCAAGTGAGGAGCATTTGATTTATGGCATTGCCTCAACTGAATTGCATGAAGTTTTCCTTCAGCAATGGCAGGTTTTTCCCTGTTCATACTCCATTAGGATTTCAAATGACAAAATACAAGGACATTTCTGTTGAGAACCTTCCATGCTAGGAAATAGAAACAGTTAAAAAAACAAGGGAGTGTACAGTTTGACTGTGTTGGAGAGAAAACCTTGTCACTGCCTCCCTGCTGAGTTATCCCTTCATTTTACCTTTACATCCACCCCAGGAATATAAAATACTGTTGTTTCCACATCACTGGATTTTGTCTGTAGAGATGATGGCACCTTCTTGCCAGCAAGTAAGTGAGTAGTAGATGCATAATTAGTTTGAAATTTCTTCTTTTTTGAAGGAGACTCTTGATCCAAACTCCTGGAACTCCTATCATAGCTCCTGAAATAAATATACTCATGTTATTAATTTCCTGTATCCCACTGGGCCAGAACAATTGTATCTTATTGTTATTAAGCAGTGATAATTCCTAAAAAAAAGTGCTGGTAGTGAACTAACACACAAATTTCTTACCTTCTCAAACTAATGTCGTCGTGCTCTTGCTGGAGCATGGTGGGATGCAGCACACACTTCCCACAATCAATTTCAACCCTGATATCAAGCTCAAAGTCAATGTTTCTCTCCGTGGTGGTGCCAGTGACACTCCTGTTGGTGGGTGTTGTTGGCCAGCGCTCGGTGAACAGCTGGTGCACAGCAGCAAAGCCCGTGGCTTTCTTGCGAGAGGCGCTCCTGCACAGGCACAGGTGGGGAGCAGCTATCAGCAGGATATTTACCTCAGCAGGGGCTACAAGGCATTCCCAAACTATGTCCACACTCAGTGCATCAGCTTATAAAAACCTTTTTGGAAAAGGCTTTATCTGATATGCAGCAATACAGTGACCCATCTTGTGTTAACACATTACATTTCTTAATATAGGGTAGTACAAAAACCAGAGCTTTTCCTAAATTCTCAATCAAACAAGGAACAAAAATATATATACACAATAAATTTCATTATTTATAAGTATCCACATTATTACATCCTGTTTCTGGAATTACACCCTCAAAAACCTCACTTTCCAAGCTCTTTTATTCTGTTCCAAGCCCTGAAATTTGTAACAGTTACCTCCTTTCCCAATCAGGATCTCTCCTTCCCACACAGCCGCCTCTAGCAAACACAACCTCACCTGCCTTCCACACACACACTTGTGTGCATTCAGTACTTTGCCAGCAACAGAATGTGTAGCTTTAAATTGAATATTTCAAGTTTGGGAGTACTGAAAGTATATTCAGGCGTCCTCTCAATTTCTGTGCTGTTCCTCAGGACCTTTACTTACGGTGGTTTCCTATAAAAATAGGTCCTCTCCCTGTCATGGTCATCCTCCTTGTCCGAGTCCTCGCTGCTGGAGGATAAGCTGTCATCCCGGCGTCCCTCTTCAGGCTGGAAGGGAATGCCGGGTGAGAAGACTACTGGAGTTTTGGGTGAACCAAATACCGAGCATGAGCCTTCACTAGTAGATGAGTAATGGGAGGGACCATCAATAGTTACGGACAAAAGGTCCATTTCTGTCTCCTCTGGAAACTGATTGTGAAAAGACAAAAAGATAGTAAATTTCCACAGATATGATTTCCACTGAGAATGCAGTAGGTAGATCTGGAAATAAAGAAGCAAGAGCGCTATGAGGAACTCTCACTTCTGAGTTCCTCATAACATGGAGAGAGCAGGTAAAGGAATTGCAAGAGGGATTATGAAAAAGAACGAATGAAAGCTTGGTGGGAGACCTTTGCCACTGCCTAGTGATTGAGCTCAGCCTGCTAGACAAAGACTCATCATGCTCTTACCAATTTAGAAGGAAAAGAACACATTTAATTTACATTTAAGAGTTACTTTGAAAGAAAAGAACAGAAGGCAGCCCAAGTGCCCATGACTTGCAGGAAGCATTAGTGAAGGCACTACACAGAATGTATAGCACTGCCCTGGGCATCCCAGCCTGAGCACAGAACCAAATGTCCTAAAGGAGCTTCTTGCTTCTCACAGAAACCATACCACAAGCAATGTTCCAACATTAAATTCTTAAAATGCCTGTGAAAAGCACCTACAAGTTTAAACACCAGCACTTCCTATGCAGTGTCACTGTAGAACTATGCAGTTGTCTGCAAATTCAAATCAGAGTTCTGCTTAGCCACTGGCATGATGTCAGGAAAATACATTTTTTAAAAAATATTCAACATTTGATACCTCTAAGTGATTGATAGTATTTTGCTATGCCAACAAAACCTAAGCTAACTAGGCTTTTACATAACAACAACAATAGGTAGGCTAGCTTTTAAATATTAACATATTTAAATCTGCAAAGCACATTCCCAGGTATCATTTCCACCATTCTCTCAGAAATAGGAATTTATTCCCTGGGAGCATGAAGAGAGATAGAAGGGAGAAAAAGTACATTACTGTCTCTTCAGTTTGATTTTTTTGTTTGCTTGTTTAGTTTTGCCTTTCCTGATTTGAGTTTTAGGTTTGCTTGACTAATTTTTTTAAAGAAAAATACAATTTTCCCTAAATATGGTTTTGAAAGCAATTTAAAAAATCCACTTGTTCTCAGGATATTAAATTTTGGAACATTCCCTACTCGCTATTATTTGAAAATGTCTCATTCCAAGTTAAATATAAGAATTTTAAAAGAAATAGGAGTGTGAGAAGATGTCCTCCCACTTGGTAATTATTGTGTACCAGTGTTGACTGCTGTTGCATTGGAACACCATGTAACAGGTGAAAGCACACAGTAAAATCATCCTCTAAAGGACATTTCAAGGCTAGACTTGGGTCACTTCACATCAGCCTTGCTCAGTCTTTAAGCAAAAAGCCAGTAATTCATTTTACAAGAAGTTTTAAGTCTACGTAAGGGTGCAGAAGCACTTTGATTGTTGTTCATCAATAAAAAAATCATGTTTCTCTGCTTAGTTTATGTATTTAAAGATTTTCAAGCTTGATATACATTCTGTTTAGCTGAGTGCAAAAGAGATGAAATACTGAAAAGCAGCTCCCTATGAGATAAATTAGTTCTCTGGCAAAGAATACTTATTTCTGCTCAGAAATACCTGAAAATACCCTTCCCCCAGACTGCTGGATTGTTGTGCAATCCCCAAAGCTGTTTGATTCAACTTAATAGAAATGAAAAAAATATAGAAATTAAAACAATTACAATAATCTCAGGCACGCAAAATGAACATTTTAAAAATGAGAAAATGTAGCAAAAAAACAAAAACAAAACAAAACAAAAACAAACAATCCGAAATCAATTCAACAATCCATTTCAAACACTGAGAAGGATACACCTGTAGAGCTCCAGCAAACTGACTAATATCCATTTCCAAAACTCTAAATATATTCAAACACCAAAAAAACCCTAGGTGATTTTCTGCCTACCTCTGACAAAAAATCCAAGGAAATTACTACTGTATGAGCCTAAAAAACAAATCAAGCCATTTGAACATATTTTTCTCTCATAAGTCAATTAATTTCTGTGCCAAGAAACCAGAATACATCAGACTTATTTTGTTAGAAGACAATCTTCTGAAAACACATCTGTAATTTGAGGCAAATGCTAACAGAAGCAGACACAATTCAGGATTGCCTGGATATAATAATTATCTCATGAACTGGTGACCAAATGGCACAGGAAATACAAATACATGGCATATAAAGGAATTCTTACAGAATCTTGTATGTTGAAGGTTACTCTTGGCCCAGGGGATGCAGCATCCACACGGATATCTGGGAGGTCTTCACTGTCTCCCAGTCGAGAGCTGCAAGCAAACAAAACCAAAACAGCTTCTTGAGTTGTGTTACAGGATTTTAGGGTCATGCAAACATTTAACTACACAAATATAAGGTCATACTTATCATTCTTTTAGGGAAGAATATATAAAATTGTAATTGAAGAACTTGGATACGTAAAAGGAAGGAGGGGGAGAAGAAAAGAGAAGGAAGCTGCACATGACTTGGCCAGTATTCTGTCTCTGCTAATTTCTCCATGCAAGCTTTTCTATCCTCAGCCAACATGCAGAAATTACAGAAGAATAAGCTATTTGTAATCTGCCACATGGGACAATGATTCACAAACAAAAAAGCACCTCCCTTTCTTCTTCTCATTACAAGAGCCCTTATAAAAGGCAGATGATTGTAAATCAGGTGTAGAAAACAAAATTATTACACGATACCACTTTCCTTATATACCTTTCTTCAATATATTTTGAAAACAGGATTCTGCAGAAAATCCCAAGTTGTTGTAGAAGTAAAATCTTCTCAGAGGTTTCAGAAAAATGAGGAAAAAATGCTTTTTAGAACATGCCTGCCTTGGAAAATGACCTCCTTCTATCCAGTTCCACCACAAACAGCTGCTGCCTGTGGTAAAATGACTCGTCAGGCTAAAGTCCAACACTTTCCCTGCTCCATGTGCTGTTGTGGCTATCACAGGTCCCAGTTCCCAGAGGCTCACCTTGTTCTGTCCATTCTCTTCAGAGGTGGCCTCCCTGATGCTGAAATGCTCTTAGATCGGCTGTAGCTGGGTTTGTAGCTCAGACCCCACTTGTCCTTCAAGGAGGCAGCCTAAACCAGAAATAACATTGAAATGCAACAACTGAGAACACAGAGAAAATCTCTGGCAAGCTAAAATGCTACTGTACATGGGAGTGCCAGCAAAGTAAAAGGGTTTTGGGGACATTAAATGCTACAATATTCCCAAAGTAGCTCAATCCTGCTCACCCTCATGCTGGATCTACGGAGCTTTTTGCGGACATCCCTGCGGATGTCGTTCACAGCCACTGACTCCAGCTGCTGATAGCGTTGAATTTCTTGGTTTATGGTCCCTTCACTTGCACCTAATTTCCTGGAGATAAAGCATGGTTGAGTTATCTTACAGATATTACTTCCACAATTCCAAAAATCTGTGTTGTAAGAATGCTTTCCCCGGGAATTATCCCATTTTCTCTTTTGTCCCAATACTTTTGACCAGTGCCAAATATAGCCACAGATGTATGCAAACAAACATTTAACCTAAAATCCTAATCTCAGATTGAATGGTGACAGCAATTTCATTTTAAGCACAAACAGTACAATGTGTATCCCTTTTCATTATTTAACATGTAACTACTGACCTCTGCATTCCCATCCCAGACAGATCCATTTATGGTAACTCTATCTTGAGGAAAAAAGCCCAAACAAGCCCAGCAAACCATGTTTGCAAATACTGTTAATAAAATGTACAGAAGGTCAGATGAAGTCTGTGAAATTTGAAATAATTTTTTTTTAAGGGTTCTCTCAAGTACAGTATAAGAAAGTTTTCAAGTTTTATCTTGAAAACATCACGTACAAGATGCAAAAAAAAAGTCAATTTCAGTATTTTTCTTCTTCTTCTTCCCAAGCTTATTACAGTTCCAAAGTAATATATTTTGCTAAAGTAATCAGCATGATAATAAATCAAGATGGAGCTATGATTTTGAATCAATCAGAAAAGGTTTGTAAATCAGTCATTAAAATGCAGAATCAGAAAAATACAGACTAATCTGACACTTATGGAACAACCAAAAAGATTTGAGAGTACTTGCATATATTGCCTTTGCATTTCGAATCCTAAAGGACAACATGATTTTTAAATAAAAGCAACAATTTGCACTTAACCATACCAGTGCCACAAGATGTATGATAAGAATGTAAAGCAAACCCCACTTACTTCAAGTCATCAATGACTTTTGCTTGCTCATTGAGCTCTCTAATATCAACTAAACGCTTCATAAATTTCCTTCCTCGCTGTTCTCCAGTTTGGATACTGGAAGCTCCCTGCCGCCGGTGATCAACAATCTCCTGTTTAAAACAAACACTTATTAATGCCTTCCTCAAAAACTGGACATCAGTACATTTTGAATAACAGGCAAAGTGAATTTCACACCTTCAAATTTGGACTAGTGCATGCAAAAGAATCAATTTGTGTGAATAGGCAGCTGATTGGATTTTTTTCCAGTGATCCAAAGCCCATCATTCAGTTAGACACACTGTAACTACTACATACATGTCCCCAAGAGCAGGATCTGCCTGCTTTCATATGTGCTCTGCTAAACTGCAGCAAATCCCGCTTCGCTGAGCCCAAGAGAAATTCTACAGGAACAGAGTGGCGGTGGGTTGGGGGGCTCAAACCCAGCAGGTGATTTACAATCCGCTGCCCAAATGTCAGCTTGCGTGCATCTCCACCCAAGGAACCTCCACCTGATTTCTGAACAACAAACAGGAGCATTAGTGTGCTGGGATAATGTTTCCTCTGTCAGCAGGCAAGAGACATTAAGGAACTGCTGTTAAAATGGTTTTGAGGAAAACCAAAAAGCAAGGTCAGCAGCATATGGAGTAGGTTTTTAAAAAAATTTTTCATGTTAGTAACTTACTCTCCTGTGAAGAAAACCTAGAAGAAAGCCACAGCTTTTACAGTTCAGGTACCTGAGGTTAGGTGCTGTGCCCCCTCCATGTTTTCAAATCCAGATCACTATTTCCACATAATACCAGTAGGAATATGATCTGCAATTTGTTGCCTTTGAAACACAGAATTAGAAAACACACACACACAAACGTTTCTGATTTGCAACAAGACTTGTATGAGCTATAAAGACTGGGATGCTGGACTCAAGACTAAGACCTTTCCATTTGACAGAAGACTTTTTCCAAACAGTAGCACTTATTTTGGTGGATGCACTTACTGCATGTATAGTGGGAGACATGGTGTCAACTTCATCCTCATCTGAAAGGTCAGCTATGTTCACAGAGTTGAGGTCAGCAATGTCATCAATATCTTCCTCTCCTGTCAATGTTGTGAGGGTGTTGCCCAAAGCATTCAGTCTTTTCCCAATGTTTGGATCCATGTGGACATCAATACCACACATTTTCCACAACACATTCAGTGTCCAGGTTCCAGCACTACTACTTTCTGTGTTAAAAAAAAAAAAAAAATCAGGTTAAACAGTTTTTCCTCTTGCAAAAAATCCCCCATAATGAATTATGTACTCATTAGCCAAGACAGTGTTTGTCAGTTACAAAGAACTGTCTTTTCTGCCCATTCTGAGAAAAACACATTCCACAACTGAAATGCTTGATGAAAATACTTCACAGTATTTCTTTAACAAGTGATATAACACATTAGGAAGACCTAATGAAAATACATTCCCTTCAGAGCAAGTTAAAAGCATCTCAATCTTCAGCTCGTACAAATGCAGGCAAGTACACAATTCCAAAACAGAATTTCTAACAGTAAGAAACATTAAACATATCTTTCTGCATGTACAAATGCTGCCCTGTTTACTCAAGTCTTGAACAATGATGCTGGAAGATGTTATATTATATATATATTATATGTCTTGTGTGCCTAGTGAATATCCTGTCTGCCCAGGATTTTTCTCAGTGCCACTTTTCAGCATCAAAATAGACCTTGCTCTAAGCACGACTACACAAGATACTGGTTTTTTTTCTAGATGGAAGTATGACCAATACAGAGACTGAGAGCTATTTCTAAATGCTCTGGAGAAGGTCCAGACTACTTAGATTGGGCAGAGAGGGAATTTGGGAGAAAGAGAAGCCTTTTCTGGGAGAAGAGAAAGAGGGATGGCAGCTCAGGGTGCAAAGCCTCAGCATGATGAAGATTTAGCAATCCCTAGGACAGGAAGCAATGTGACAACATTAACTGTTTATGACAACTATTGCTGACTCTTCTCCAACCAATTAAATTATAACACAGTTAAAGGACTTAAATTTCATAATTTATGAATGCTTTTTTTATGTAGGACTTGATTTATTAAAAGAAGCACATTACCTGCTGCAGCTTGTCCTGTTGTCCTAGAGCACACTTCGTAGGTGCCATCTGGCACAACACCTACATGAAGCATACAAAGCAAATACACTGATTAGGCAGCCAAAGTTGTTTAGAGCAGCCCTTCCCAATCCCACCCTCAGCCTTCTGCCTGCCATAATTAAAGAATAGGAGTTCTAGTTTTATTTCCCAATGAACAACTTTTCTTATTTCGTGAACCTACTTGGTAACATACAAAATTCTAAATATGTATTATGTATAGATATATATATACACATTGAATCAACTTAAAATTCCACCGAAATTTTAGAATTTTCACTATTAAAACTTACTGGGATCTTATGAAATTATATAACAGCAATGCATCCAGCTCTTCCAACATCTCTCAGATAGAGCTTAAATTATTACAATGATATATAGAGCAACGAAGTTTATTAATAAAGGAAAACAACAACAGAGGAATATAACTTTTTAGATCCACATTATTTTGTTTACAAAAGGCCAAAGTGGTTTTTTTCAGGTTTTTTGGGAAAGCTCAGCTGTTTTTCAAGTCAATGGGAAGGGCAAAAGTGGATTTATAACTGAAACTCTTGTCCAGTATGAAATCACCCCCACTTACATGCATTCATGACTAGATCTCCTCTTATTTCTGGTTTCCAGTCATCCCAGCTTGTCTCAAAGCCATCAGCAAAGCGGATACAGAAGTTTTTAAAATGACCTTTGCTAACCAAGGACTCAGAGGAGCAGGCAGTAATGAGTGTGCTTTCAATAGTCAGGACTAAAGCAGAGCCAGTGTCGAGATCTGCAGAGTGGTTAGACTGGAAAATAAAATCACAGGGAGAATTTACTGGTCAGTGCATGTCACGGTGTTATTGTACATTTACTAAATGCCATTTATCTTTCCCTATTAACTGACCCCCTACTTATATTTCCTTGTATTTTTCCTTCTCTGCAGAGAGTTTCAAAAGCATCACCTCTGCCAATATAATGCCTTGCACTGCTGTTTCCTAAATGCAACACCTACATTATAAATTTAATAGGGCAGCAGGAGTCAAGCTCATCTGGAAAAGGAACAAAAATCCATGTTTAATCAAGGGCTATAATCCATACGGCCCCATGACCACAGAACTCAAGTCGAGGATCAACTCTTTTCTCCAAGAAAGATGACATATGACTTGATTGAACAATGATTAAAAGTAGCTTTAATCTTTATGTGATTTTTTGGCACTAATTTTGACATGTACAATTAAGTACAATCTTAAGCATACAGACACACTGATTAATTTCTAGCTCTGTATATGCCTATCTATAATTGTATTTCTCTGTAAAAAAGCCCACATATTTCCTTTCATAAACTAGACCTCTTTTCAAGCTTGTATCACCTGGTTCTTGTACATGTACACCACACACAAACTGGTATTTTAACAGAGTTCCAGTAGTCATGTTTTTGTTTACCTGGGGTGTGTTTGTGATGGGCAGGCAAATTCCTAAGTCATTGACAGTCAGCTGAAGGAACAGGGTCCCAAAGGCCTGTGCAGAGGTTTGCTGGATTCCAGGCAGCATATCCACCACTTCTTTCGTGGCCATATGAATATCTTTATGTAAAGCCATTCTCTGTTCATTCCAGTTGTCATATGCGGCCTTGTAGTTCAGCCAGAACAGCACAGCTTGATGAGGAAACCAAAAATGCTTAATTGAAATCAACATGTTTAGAAAACCAATGCATGTTCACTAAATGATTTTTTTTTTCTTTTTACAGCTCCTCCATCACTTTAAGTTCAGAGTGTGTGTAACAATGGACACAAGCACATTCAGGGTGCGGTGATCAGGCTCGTGTTTCAAAGGACAAAATGGACAAACCTGATCATTTACCATCAGAGTTAATACATTAAAATAGACAAAGTCCTGCTGTTTTCAGCATTATTCATCTGTGAGGATTTACAACAGCAGCTTCCTCCAAACCACCTGAAAACTAATCATCTCAACATGTGGAACTTTTCATGTTTGATGACAGGTTTATTAATCTGTTTGCACAGTGGAGATCTCTCAAATGTCTCAGCTGCTTAACATGAAAGATATTGAATCTTGAATAATCAAGCCTTTTGAGAAAAAAATATCCCTTCCTCAGTATGAAGACAAACTTTTAGCAACTGTCTGCAATACCTCTGTCAAAGGCCACGGGCTGGGCAAAAACAATGGGTCTGTTCAGAGTAATGAGCACAGCTTCCCTGTCTGATGAGCCACTGATTTCTTCTCGGAGAGCATTTCTTAATCCAATTCTTGTCTTGAAATAGGCAACTTGATGGAAGTCTGAGCCAGCTTCTTCATAAACCTAAAAACATTCAAAAAAATGGGAAGAGTGAGAGGCTTGCACCAGAGAAGAGTTCAGGGATGGGGACGAGAAGAAAAAAAAACCCAAATTACTTGCATTTAATGAAACAGAAAAATAAAACAAGTTGTGTCCTCTCCTCTTTTTCTTCTCTAGCCAGAGTCCCTTTGAGGATCTTCAATATTCTTGCATTAAGGTCTTTATTTATTTTCTTTATTTATCATAAATTGTTAACTAATATAGCTATTTATATATCCAGATCCTCTATTGTGACAGTTGATTTATAGGTCCTAAGATTTCTATTTGTCTGGTTGTTTCTAGGCAGCACAAAATACTTTCATATCCTAGAACAAGTGACTCCAGGTAACAGCAGGTTTAGGAACACAAGAGGTACAACTGTCAAACCAAGACAGACAAACTAGGTCAAAATGTAGGTCTAGCAATATTTGGATCTCCTCTGATCTTATTCTTTCATTCAAATATCCTAAAGATTATATCAATATCAACAAAGTTTTGAGTTTGACTCAGTAGAAAGGCTATTAGCCTTCTAAGAGGCTAAGAAGTTCCAAGATATTAATAGTATGGGGGAAAAAAAAACCCACACAAAAAACCAGCACTGTACAACAACCTCTTGGCTTGATTATGTAGTTTTTTAATCACACATGATTAAGAACACTACATACAAAGATTTTGAGCACTAACCTGATGTTTAACAATCTGTCCCAGTGCCAGATTCAAATCCACCTGGCATTTTCCAAACAGTTTGAGGTAGCTGCTACTTCCAGGCATTGCTTTGGTTTGCAGTCTGTTGGAGAGCTCAAGTTCTATCAACCCCGTTTCAAACCTCACAGCACGCATTGAGGGAGTTGTAGCTGTCACCTGAATTCCCTAATGGATAAGGAAGGTACAAAGTTATGAGCATCTGGTTCAGAGACTTGATGAGAAAGGGGAAAAAAAAACCCACCACTGTTTTGTCATCATAAGATTACCTTAAACTGCAGGCTCAATGAGTAAAGAAGAATTTTTGGTTTATCTCCATCTGTTGTGCCATCATGTTCATTCCAAAGAGGTATTGGCTGCTCCCCTCCTGTACACATTAAATATGAACAGTCAGTTTTACCAAAGACAACATTTTAAAACCAATAAAAAGGTGACCATGAATTAAGCCACATTTTAAACAGTGACTAATTGAAGGTTTATAAAAACAAATGAGTATTGAAGACATCAGTGCAGATTCATCTTCTGACATATACTTAGTATCTCTCCACTAAGAATGAAGAAACAGAGGCATGTTCCTCCCTCCTGGGAAACTTTCCACAGGAAGTCTCAAAGTCTGTAAGGAGTGACACCTACTTTTCAAAAAAGGTGTCATTTGTCCCCTGCAGCAATGTATCTCCTACTTTTCTGACAATACAACTCTAACACTTGACCAAATACTATGCAAATTCCATGAAATGAGGAACTGAAATTATAAAAGTATTTTTCAATTAGAGGAGGAAAGAGTATCCTGCAATTATTTTGTTTTTGGGTTTACTTCCTCACCCTGACGCATTTCATCTCAAGTTATGTACCCTTGAAGAAGCAATCCTGGTTTTGATTCTCCTTGAGACTTATATACATCCCAACTTAGTTTATAGGAATAGCTTGCTGCTGCAAAGGCTAAGCCATTAATTCTCTCCAAATGCTCCAATTGATCTAATTACAGTTATTTGGTGGTAAGGACAAGCAGTTAAATCACAGATTCAGAAAAACTCCAAACAACAATAAATTTTTATCACTCCATTTTGTAGATGGATAATTTTCTTTTAATCAACACTGCCTTCAACTTCCAGGTGCAATTATTATGGACTGCTCTGTTCATTAACTAGCTCTCAATCTGTGCAACTTCACATTCAGTAATTGGTACTTACACTGTTTTATATAAGGATAATATGCAAACAATGTTTTAGTGCAACACAAACTGTAATTAGAAAAAACACTGTAGCACATCACACTAATTGTGAGCCATTAAAAAGCCATTAAGAAAATTATTTTACTCCAAGCCAGAGGGACCAAGTCAATTTCTGCCCCCATTGTTCTGCACTGAGCATCCAGATCCACAGATTTCTGAGCTGACCATGTCCCTGCTGAATTACCTCAATATGGAAGGCAACAGTCACATTTCAAAAGCCATCAGGTTGCTACTTGCAATATAAATTTACAGTCTGGAAAAGTAGGCAAACAGCACTGGTAATAAATTCCTCACATAAAAATGCAGGGGAGATTGAAATGAAGAGTACAAGAAATGCTTTAAAAGCTAATAAAGGTTTCCTGGTTCAGTACTGTATGCTCCTCTACAAAAAAAAAGTTCTAATAGAATAATGACAGCTGTCAGAAGATTTATTCTTTCCCTAAGCATTTTCTTACTACCCATACTAATATATTTTGGCTGGAACAAATATCAGGGTGTTTCTTGTTAGTCTTCAGGGAATTTGCCATTTTCCATTTTCTCAGCTGCATTTGCTGACTGCCTCAAGGGCACGTCATGTGGACCTGCACCATTTTATTGCATTTGTATACCTGAATATATATATACACACACAGAGGGACATGAAAGGAGGTAAATGTACACACAGACACTCTCTTCACTTAGTTACCACTTTTTACTCTTTCTTTCCTCATGATGTTTCCAGCTGTTGATGAATCTTTCCACTAAAAATCAGCTGCATTTCTGTAGCAGCCATTTAGGATAATTCAAAAAATGTTCAAATTAAATGAAGTGAATACAGAAAGTAACCTAGCCAAGGTCACACCATGGAGAGACACAGAGGCTGATGTCCAGAATGCCAAACAATCCTGCTTCCCAATAAAAGTCCTGCTTATGATAGGCCTAGAGTAACTTCAAGAGCCTCTGTTCTTATTTCCAAGTCCAGTTCTGCTTCCTGCTGCTGCTTGCAGTGCTAGAGGTGAAATGAGGGTGTCTGTCAAATTAAAGAGCTGATGCCAAGAGCTACATAATGTTGCCATCAAACAAGGTTTGAGGATCTTACTTAAAGTAGCTTTTAAGTGTTCTGCTTACCAGAAACCTTCTGTATGACCTCGTTTACTTCCTTCATGAACACTTTTTGTACAAATACTAAATGGTTTAAAAGGTCAGTTGTGAGATTATGCTCGAAAGAGCCAACCTGCAGAAAGAGAACATTTGAGAACAAATCTTAGTTTTAAAAACAGTGGGTTTTTAGATTTTATTTTCAGCTGCAAACATCAGAATTGTCAATTACAAACATGCCAGACTACTTTTCTGACTAAAGAATTAGTTAGTAGAAATGCCGTGCTTTTCCCCAGCAGTAAGTTTATTTTAAGCAGCATCCCTTTTATCTCTAATTTTCTATAGGAAAATTAACTATGGAAATTGGCACACAAGTAGAACCTCTGAATAGAACTCTCAGTGTCGAGCAGAAAATTTTATGTCATTAAGGTTCTACGTCATGTCATTATTCTACTTACGGAGCTGTCTAATCACAAAAAAAAAAAAGCTATAAAACAATAAAACAGTTTGCCAGTTTTTCAGTATTTGGATTCAACCTGTAAACCTGGGAGTTCTGGAGGAGGCAGATTGTCAAAAAAATGTGAAGATGCATAGACAGAATTGTAACAGAAGGGAAATAAATTATTAAAGATGACTTCAAGAGCTACCTCAGCCACACAGCGCAGGTAGTTCCCCTGCAGGTAGTAGCCTTGCTTGGCAGGGAGCTCATCAATACTCCAGATCTGGTCAGAGTAAGTGTCATGCTCTTCCATGACATATTTCCCTGACATGGTGACAGGAGGCAGGTTGAGACTGGCCGAGGGAGGAATGGTTGACATGTCAGTGGCAGAAACTTTTGAAGTGAAGCGCAGTCTGTGGTTTGGAAGTTCAAAATTAAATCTGGTTTGGGCACCTGCAAAAGGAAGGCAGGGAAAGAAAAGGTATGAACTGGGAAAAAAAATCTCTTATTTATCCTTGAATTTAAGAACAGCTTTTGAACAATAAAAAAAAAAATTGAAATGTTTAAAATGTTGTTGAAGTGCACAGACCTAAAGAACTACAAATAATCACCCACATGATTCTGGGTTGCTTTATTTTCTAAAGAAAATTAAGACTCCACAGTAATAAGATTGAGAAGGGAGTCACATAAAACCACTTCGAGTGTACAGAGGCCCTACAAGACTATTCTCAAGTAGCATTACAAATTAGAATTTAACTAACCAAAGATCATAAACTTATTTTAGCAGCTAGAGGGAAGCTTCCTAGGAGGATGCTATATATGAATGCATACATATCTTCATGTGCTCTTGCATTCTGCCTCCGGGAATTAACTGTCTATAACAACCTCAGTGTAACTTCTCTATATGGACCTATCTGATTGATTAAAAAAAAAAAGCTGATGGCAACAGATTCAAAGCTCTAGCTAGAACTCAACAGAACCACTGAGTGCTTTTGGATGCTTATAGGAAGGCCAAACTAAAAGCAGTAATGTTTGTAAAGTTCCAGAGAACTGTTACCTGTCATTCCGTGACTCCTCATTCTTCCCATCTTGTATTCTGCCTTCAGGGAGGGCAGGAGTGCTGCTCCAATAGCAATCCCATCGATCATGGCACTGAACTTCAGCACTATGGGCTTCTTTTCCAAGCCTTCTGGCAGCTGGGGGAATTCATTTGTTTCAACTGGCGTTTGATTGATGCTGGTTGGAGTCTTCTCAGAGGGCAGAGGGGTGGCCACATCTTCTTTGGCCGGCTGGGGCCTGCAGACCGAGACAAAGAGCAGGAAACCCTCCCTGTTAACCCACGGCTGTGCCCCAGACACCCGAGGTGACAAAAGCCCGGAGGTGGGCGGGCTCTGGGAGCACTCACGCGGTGGAGGGCTGGCGGATGAGGTCGGAGATCTGCTTGGAGAGCTGGTGGGAGCTGCGCACCATCATGCTGTGCAGCGTGGCCGGGTGCTGCGGGATGTTGATGCTGATGGCCCCCACCTTCACCACGGCCGCGTTGTTGGTTTTCAGCCCCCTCTGGGCGCTGTACAGAGCCTGGGATTTGGCAATGCTGCACTTCACCACGGTTCTGACAGCAAAAGGGAACAGCAGTCATTTGCATGCCCTGCCAGCTGTAGGTTAAACTAGTTTTAAGTGTAGCCTGAATTTTGAAATAATCTTATTTGCCAACTACACCCACATTCCTTTTTTTTTTCCACTTTACACACAGATGCACTACACGCCACAAACAACTACTCTACACTTAAGAGAACTACACGTCATGCATGGCAAAAATACCTGTTCAAAACTGCTATTCTTTACATAAAGTAAGGTATTTCAGTGCACACACACCAGGCTGCACATAGACAGACAAATTTGCACACACAGAAACAAAAAAAGAGCCTTCCATTTCAACTCCTGTTCAGGAATTATCTTGAGTAATCCTTTTGGTAAAAAGTCAAATCTGAGTTTTGCATGCAAATAGGACACTGGAGGAAGTACTTAACAGCAAATACACAGCATGTGATAGATGAATTTGTAAATTAATACTGATGTTTAACTCAAACAGATTGTTCCAAAATACATCATCTAAACTTTATTTTAATGTTGAAAAGGATATTGTTCACAATGGTTACCCAAGATAAAAATACACTGCACTAAGCTGACAGTTTTTGATGTCATAACAGAATTTTGGCATAGCAGAATACATTTAACTCCTATTAAAAAAAATATATTGGGGTAACACATGAATGTTTCTATGGTCAATTCCTGGAGGGTTACCCAATGGAAGTATATTATGCAGCCAACACAGAATTACAGCCTCAAAGAGAAGGACATGTAGTTGTCAAGGTGCAATACATCAACTAAAGTGGCTGAAAAATAGACTACAAAATTGGAACACTCAATGCAAGTTTCTCAAATACTCTATTTCAAGGGGTATAGCTAAAACACTTTCTGTAACTTATTTAAATTGTTTATAGACAATTTCGTCTCATGTTGAAAGATACAATATTCAATGGACTCTACTCTCTAAGTAATGTTTCTTCTTATTCTTATGTTAAAATATCAGCAAGCTCAAAGCAGCCCAGATGTGGAAATACAAACAAACAAAAAAAAAAAAGACATCACCCTTCTGCTTATAATCAAGAAATATACAGCACTGTAAGGCAACCACTGGCCTATCAACAGCAAATTAATTGACTGAAGTTCAAGCAACAGTCTCAGATTTTCACAGCTATGCAAGAGATGCAAGTGACCTAAAGCAGCTCAGAAGTAGTATTTTAGGGCAAACTGTCAAGAAAAAATTATTTCAAAACATGTGATGAAGGAGGAAGCAATTCACAACAATTTTCAGAAAAAACTTTATACAAATAAACATTACTTAAGAAAAGGCCAGAATTGTTTTAATCCACCTCTTTAAAAGAAAAACATAGTTATTTCTCTTGATGTTTGCACATTTCCTACTCTCTTCCTGCTACCATTCTGACTCAACTGTTGTGAAGCCAATCACGAACACATTTCCATCTCCATCTATAACACAAAATACTACTGCATTCAAACAATTTAAAACATTTCCTTAGTTAAAAATTTATTACACCAGTATAGCTGTTGCAGGAGAAAAAAACTTCAGCAAAACTAACTGTGCTTTTCTCCATATTTCATGCAACAAATTAATTTCACTGCTGCTTGCCTACAGAAAACCTACTTCCATGACAGAATTAAATGTGGAACAACTCTCTGGCTATCCATTTATTATTAAAGATCTGCAGCTTGCTTACCTACAGTGATATGCCTGTAAAACATCTGGTTGTATCTCATTAAAATCATTAATCATTATTTAAGTTATATATCAGTAATGCTTCCAGAAAGACTTCTATAGTCTCTCATCAATACCACAGATGATTACTCTCCAGACAAATTTGTGACAAAAAGTCTTTGTCCCACTATAGAACTGACTACAAGGCCAGTACTCAACAGATTTTTGGCAACGTTGTAAAAAGTGGGAGGGGGAGGAAAAGTCAGCAGAGGCCCATAATACATCAGACCTATCCTACACAGATTTAGCCAGTCTTTATAATAATTTATATTTTTGTTGACCACATCATGTGGCAGCAAATTCAACAACTCAGTGGTGCACTGGTTTAATGCTGCTACCAGACAAAAAGGAACAGAAATCCCAATACTTTCCCTACATCACTTTCAGTTTTACAGTACATCACCTCTCCTTCCAGAGCTATATGGACATTTTAAAGTTAATCCTGTATTATCACAACACTGACTAAACAGACACAGAGAAGAGACCTGCACCCACACAAACAGATCTTCAGCATGCCTAGGAGTTAAACCAGCACACAGGGAACTAAAGGCAAAAAGGAATAGCCCTGCTCATGATGACACCACAACTATCACTCCAAGCACAGTAGTTCCAAAGCAAATCTCACCTCCGTGTTCCCTTACATTTATGAACAGTATTTAATCTCATTAAAATAAGTACAGAAGCAGATCTAAAGAACTTAAGGGCCAGTGAAACCATTCTAACATTGGAGTAGTGACTGCAGTGCAATAGGAGCCCCTAAAACTATATTGCTAACATTAACAAGGGCTTTTTTAAGGCAGGTATTTAGCAGGCTTCATTAAAAAAAACTTATCTAGGTAATACCAGATGTTAAACTAAAATGTATTCAAGCAACATCTGCCTCCACAATCACACACAGTAGGAATGCAGCCATTAGCTACACAACACAGAGTTAATTGCAAGACTATTAAAGGTAATAATATGACATACAGAAACTCTTGTTTGGCTGTGCTTGTAGGAGATGTAGGAAAATCCTCCAGTCTACAGATGAAGATTGAAGAGAAAGCAAGAAAAACAAAAACAAAGCAAATAAAGAATAAACAGTCATGCAAAATTAGTCAGTTAATTTCTTGTAACCCACAATATGACATTTGTTTTCAAAATTACCAAGTTGAGGGTTTTGGTTTTGCTCATATTTGTTCTTTGTTCTTGTTGTTTTTAAGATTTATCATTATTTCCCGCATTTCCTCTTGTACCCTCCCTAGATGTAAAACAGACATGAAGAGCTTCGGTCACCTTCAGAAACCCTTCATGACAGTCAGATTGGAACTTTCTTTTATCCCTCTGAAACAAACTTATTGGAAGCAATTTAGCTGAGGAAATTTTATAACTCTGTATGTTCTAATTTCTATGTAGAATCCTCCATACTACTCAGGAATTAAAAGGAGAGGGGAACTCAAGTGACATTGCTTAGCCCCTTTCTATAGAGTTGTTCTAAGACCAGTCCACATACTGAGGGTTACCTAGCTAACACCCAAACTGTGTGAGGGTGATCTGTGCTACAAAGAAGTGTGGTTCAGCTCATTGTGCAACTCAAACAGAAAGAGATGCAGCTGGGA